>SJYA01001558.1:311352-353700 GCA_006410615.1 Neotragus moschatus | reverse complement strand
TTTAAAATATCATTTGTAATAGCATAAAAAGTAAGGTATCTGAAATTAAATATAGTAAAACTTGTATAAGATCTTTATTCAAAAATTTATAAAAATATTAAAAAGATTTAGATAAAAGTACACACTGTTCATGTTTGGAACAACTCATTGCCATAAAAACTTCAATCCTTCCAAGTAGATACATACAGATACAGGCTTTGTATACATGAAATTTGAAAAGTTTATTTCAAAATTCATTTAGATTTTGAAAGAAACAGTGGTCTCTCACTCTCAGAATTCACTATCTTTATTGCAGGACTCAGCACTCGGGAGCAGCTGGCTTGATAGACAGGTGGAAGGGTTACCTGTAGGCTCAGTTACGGTACAGCTGGGAGACAGCACCCTATGGAGGTGGAGTGCTGTCCAGCAGGATGTGGCACACACCTTGATCCAGAGGATGCAGTGTGGTGCCACCTCTCCCAAGGCCAGGAACCAAGGGCTATAGGTAGAAGTTTCCCCTCTTATTAGCACGTCTAATATCCATTGAAAGGAGTCTCACTCCCTGTCCCTGCAATGTGGGACTCAGCAGGTCTGGAGATCCCAGTGTCTAAGCCATGAATACTTCTATCAGACAACTAGCAATAAAGTAGAAGCTGAAACTGTCCCCTGGCTGATCTGAGGTCCCATGCCCCTAAACCAACAGAAAGAGGAAGGGGTTGCTCTACTAGACAAAGAGATTGATCCGTGGAGCTGGCCAACAGAAGGCATAATCAGAGTAAGGGCTGGGAGTCAGAGGGAGGGTGGCTGGTTGAGGCAGGGGTCACAGAAGATCAGTCCACCTTGTCTAGGTTTGTTAGTCGGACTGAGGTATTCCAGAGGCTTTGGGCNAAAGAGATTGATCCGTGGAGCTGGCCAACAGAAGGCATAATCAGAGTAAGGGCTGGGAGTCAGAGGGAGGGTGGCTGGTTGAGGCAGGGGTCACAGAAGATCAGTCCACCTTGTCTAGGTTTGTTAGTCGGACTGAGGTATTCCAGAGGCTTTGGGCCACGTGAGGATCCTGAGCAGCTTCAGGGGGAAGAGTTATCACACAGGAACTGCTAAAATGTTTCCCAGAAACACCATCCAGCTCCTTTGCTAAGCTCACGTAGAGGACTGGGACTGCACCTTGTTTGCTATCCTGTAGAGACACAGAGGAAGTGAAGTGAAGCCAGGCGAGCTCTAACTTACTGGGACACGGAGCAGCAGAGCCCTGACCCACCCTCTTCAGGCAGCACCAGCTTCTCCACTACCCACCTTAAAGAAGAAGCTGAGGAGCCAGAAGAGGAAGCGATATGACCAGGAGAAATGCTTCATGATTTTCGTGTACACGACACCTGGGTCCACAGAGTTCACCGTCACACCTGAGCAGGGTAATGCACAGTGAAGCGAGAGGAGGCCGGTGGGAAGGAAGGGTTAAGCGTGGTTCTGCAGTGTGCGACTAAGGAAGGATCCTACCAGTCCTGTCGGGTAGACGAGACAGGAGACTTGGGGGTGGTGCCAGAGAAGTCCATGTTTCATAACTTACATGAGTGCCAATACCCGAGCCAGTAAGGAGATACAAGTATTAGAAAGCATGGGATGATCTTGAGGGGGAATATGATGGATGGCGTTGGAGGAGAGGGAAGTTGTAGATGATGAGAAAGTTGGAAAAGAATGAAAAGGAGGTAGGAAGATCAGGTTNGAGTGACTAGAGGGCAATGGAACAAGGAGGATGGGAAACAAGGGCTCTGACAGTGGGAGATGGTCCTCCTCTCTGCCCTCCCTGTTGGGGTAGTTGGAGGCTGTGGTTGTGGCAGGTCAGGAGGAACACTCACCACTGTTAGCCCCAGTCACCACTGCTGTCTTCCCAGTCAAATCCGTGGAGCAGTGCTGGAGGTCCCAGAGATAAAACTTATGCCAGATCTGCACACTTAGTCTAAGCAGGAGGACCAGAATGAGGAGGACAGAGCCAGGACCCCATACTGGGCTGCTGAGTATAGACCACAGCGACATGGCAGAGAAGACTGGCCCGCCACCAGGAAGTGCTGCCCACAGGAGGGGGGCAGGGAGGGGCTAGTGAAAGCTGAGTAGCACCAGCAAACAGGTTGGTGTGGAGCATAAAGCACAAAATTTAAGGAGGCACTCATTCTTGGATGTGTTCGAGTATCCCATTTGAACCTGAGAGTGAGTTCCTCCTTAAATTATTTTCACTAGCTATCTTGATTGCCTCATTCCAATGCTGGTCGAAGTCAAAGATCAAGAGAGTCAGAGTTTCCCTAAATCTTGCATAGCCTCAAATTTGTCTCCAAAGAAAACTTGGATATGCACTCTAAGGTGAATTGATAGAGCTCCAGGGGCTGAAAATAAAATTCCTCATGTCTTGAATCACTCTGTGCTTAAACAGAGCCACCCCCTTCTTCCCCTACTGGAAGGAGACTAAGTTCTCCCAACTGAGGCAGATCCCTCNGGATATGCACTCTAAGGTGAATTGATAGAGCTCCAGGGGCTGAAAATAAAATTCCTCATGTCTTGAATCACTCTGTGCTTAAACAGAGCCACCCCCTTCTTCCCCTACTGGAAGGAGACTAAGTTCTCCCAACTGAGGCAGATCCCTCTTGCAACACTTGTGTGCTCCCTTGTGGAAATGGGGATGGTTCTCCAGAATGCCTCTCCTGGAGAGCCACCTTGAGCCTAAAGCAGGGTCTCCTAAGGGTGTAATGTAATTATGTTCTGTGCTCTTACAGACCTCTCCAGTTCAGTGAGAGCACACACTTGGAGGGAACTGATGGACATCAGGCCAATTCTTAAGGCAACTCAGCTGTTTATTTCTGGCAAGCAGACAGAAGGAAGGTAGAATTCCCACTGCCTAGGGCTTAGAATGGGGCAGGCGCTTGGAGGGGAGTGACCACATTTTGAGGGCTGAGTTCATTAGCTGTGCCACAGTCACCTGGGGCTTCGGGGCACCTGTATGGATGGGAGGAGAGGCGCTGCCTTCTCTGTCCTCCCGTTGAGGCTCAGCGGAGCTAAGCAGCACCTGCGTACTTGGATTCCACATGCACACACCAGGAGCCAGCTTTAGTGCTCCCGGCAGCAACACGGGCTTCCACGTCACCTGGGACGTGGCCTCCAGAACTTGAGGCACGGGACGAAGACATTGGTGAGGATCCTGGCTCTCCTGGTCCCCAGGGTCCAGGCCCTGCGGAGGTACACGGGTGCGGCCGGCCCAGAGCTCACCCAGCAATTCGGCCTCCCCCTCCCAGCCGCTGGGCCACTTAGCACCCGGCCATAGCTTGGGGCTGGGGCTGCGTGCCATGTCCAGGCGCGCCCGGTGTGTGGCGAGAAAACGGAGCCCGGGACTGGGGAAGGGAAGCTTTGAACCAAAGCCGGGCGACGGTAGGCCTAAGCTTAGACTAGGGAACTGGAGGCTGAGACCGGGGCCCAAAGCTCGGACAGGAACGCCAGGTGGGAAAGGGAAGAACTCTGACCGGGAGACGCGGAAGCTGGGGCGGGAGGCTTGCGGTCCGGCTGGAGCCTCGGTCTTCTCGCCCCGTTGGCGCCCCCGGTAGGCCTCCAGGGGGCCGCCCTCCGAGTCTGGGACCAGGACTTCCGACAGCGGTCGCACCCAGGGGCGCGGCAGCCGCGCGGGGTCCAGACGCGTCATTGCCCCCTTACGGCCAATTCTGGAGTGAAGCGCGCTGCACCGCTCGTCAGCCAGCCACGGCGGCTGCGGCTGGAATCCTGCCGAGAAGTTGAGCGTGGTAGGGCCGCCCTCGGAGGGATCGGACACCAACACCCGCGAGGGGATGAGGGGCACCTTCTCCTCCCTGAGCTCCAGCCGATCTCCAGCCGCGTGCGGCTGGGGCGTGCAACTATAGAGGTCCTCGAGAGAGAACTGAGAGCTGATGGGCTGTGCCTGCTCGACAGAGGCCTGAGGGCTGGCTACCAAGGACAGCTCCAGAGAAGCGTGGGTACTGCCTGCCGGCGCCATCTCCATCGACAGCTGGCTGCTCGAGTTCGAGGATCCGACTGCAAACAGGTCAGTCTGGTCGCTCCTCGACTGGTCACCTAGTTTCTCCAAAGGACCCCGGGACCCTGTCTCCTGAAGCAACTCGGGCGTGGGTGGAGAGCCCGGGGTGACTGTTAGCTCCCAAGATTCCATCCGCTCCTGAGAGCCTGAATCCGTCCAGGATCCTCCTAAAGGAATCTGGTCCACGCTCCCTTGGTCCTGGAGAAATGCACAGGGGTGGAGGTCAGGGGTGAGTAACGGATCGGGGGCGGCGGTGAGAGGTGGGCGGCAGCTGGAGGCAGGGCTTACTTCGCCTTGAGACGTCTCCTCCAGCCCCACCGAGGCCCGGGCGTGCAGCACCGGCACGGATCCCTGAGCCCAGGCATCCGTCGTGCAAGCCAAGGGCTCCTCATCCTCGCCCCATGTGGGGTCCTCTGCCACTGCAGATTCTCCCTCGTCCCGAGCCAAAAAGCGCCACTCGGTGATCTGCAGCATGGCCTCCCGTGCCTGACTGATGGTGAATGGAATGCACTGCAAAGGCGAGAAAGGCTCTCAGTCCAGCAGGGAGGGGTCAGGGAGAGCGGAGATGTGTCTGAAGGACAAGGATCTAGGCCTACCTGCTGGGTCAGATAGACTTTAAAGGCGGAGTCCATGACTCGGGCCACCAGATCAGCCAAGATGTCGCCCACCACGTCCTCGCCCTCTTCGAGAGCCGTGAACGCTATCCATTCAGCCTCAGTGAGCCGCCCAGGCACGATGTCCACCTGCGGCACCGGAACCGTAGGTGGCCGCACCTTTTCCGCCTTGGATCGAGTCACCCCGCGGTCTCGGACCTGCCTCTGTGGGAAAGGAACCAGGCACTCAGGGCGGGAAATCGAGGAGTGGAGCAGCAATTATGGGTTAGGAGGAAGCTTCCTTAGGTTGTCTCAGACGAAGGAAAGGCCTTTAGAAAGGGACACTTTACTACTAAGAGCCTACTATGTGACAGATGCTTTTCAGGTAACCTAGACGATTTAATTTTTCAAACAGCTCACTCAGTCCCTTTCACAAAGGAACTGAAGCCTGACAGCTGTTCACCTCCACTTGCTTGGGATTACACAGTGAACCCAGGCTATATATACCTCTAACTGCACGGTCCTTGCTATTTGCGCTAGTTCAAAGTATTCAAAATTCTTGAGAGTTCAGGAATTCAAAAAAGTCAATAAACAGTACAGGAACTATTGGTGTGTTTCCCATCTCCTCCCACTCCCCAAATCAACTTAGATCCTCATTTCACAATATACATCTAAATAAATTCCAGAATTAAAGCATGCACACAAAACAAAATTAAAACAAAAGATAAAATGTAGGGAAAATAGTTTAAATTGTCATATAATCTCTAGGTGAAAAACAGCTGCCTAAGCATAAAAGTAATGTAAGAAATAATACAGAAATGGGTAGGTAACTGTATATATATATATATGTCAAATTTTCCTGTGCTTTTTTAAAAATTCTTAATTACAAGTTGGTAATAGTAGTTATCATTTACTGGCACTTAAAGTATATCAGTCACATACATGGATTCAGTTCCTACATTTTTTAGACTACATACTATTTTTATCCCCATTTCACAGAATTTGCCCAAGATCACACAGTAAGGAAGTAGTAGAGTCATAATTCATATGCAGGTCTGTTTGACTCCAGAGCTTGGCTTTATCCTTCCTAAACAAAAAATACATGCAACAAATTTTTTAAAAAGATATTCCCAAATATATTAAAAATCCATACAAATTTTTATAACCATAAGATCTCCAAGGATAAGCAAAGAACATAATAGTTCACAAAAGTGGAATTATTGATGACTAATAAACATTTGAAAAGA
Organism: Neotragus moschatus; assembly: GCA_006410615.1. NCBI lineage: Eukaryota > Metazoa > Chordata > Mammalia > Artiodactyla > Bovidae > Neotragus > Neotragus moschatus. Next base: position 347,836 of record SJYA01001558.1, on the reverse strand, counting down.
TGTCCAGTCTTCAAAAGTACCAATTCCAGTTTTATAAATACACAAAGGCCATACTCTGAAATGAAAATATATTCTCTAAAATATTCCCTGTGATGTCATTTATAATAGCAGAATATTAAAAACATACATCTCACAAGGAAAATAGGTGGCTAATTGTGTGCTACCTATATGATGAAATGTTATGTGATGATTAAAGGCAGTCTTACAATAGCATAAGAAAATACTTATGATGTAATGTTAAATGAAAGAAACGATATAAAATTACATATCAAGTATGATCTCAGGTATGTAAACCAGCATGTGTTGAAGAAAAGAAAGCACCGTGTATATGATTCTTTCCTACACTCTTCTCCAGTTTATAAGTTCTCTACAATGACTTTATATCCTTTTATAATCAAGAAAAATCCACTGAAAAAGAAAAGTCTAGCCTCCCAAAAACCCATTTTAGGGACATACGAATTTACTAGTAAATTATTGGAAGCCTCTTAATTTCCCCACGACAGTCTCCCTGAAGCTGATTCCTTCTAAAATTTACCCCCAACACAATTTCCCTAACTTTTGTCTCCCCACCCCCAACATTATTGCTTCATACATGGTGTTCCCCAAAATTCATTCTCCCCCAACTCTGGTGTTTCCTAAACCTCACACTGAACTCAAAATCCCTTAAGTTTCGTTTCCCATCTCTGCTAGTGAGAACAGTTCTGTTGGCACGCCCAAGGAACGGTCCACAGCCCCTTTCAGGCTTGGCTAGAGCACGGGTAGGTAAGGCTGGGAGAGGAGAGTTGATTCCTTAGACAACCCCGCCCCGGCTCTCATTGCTGCTGCTCCTGCTAAGTCGCTTCAGTCGTGTCCGACTCTGTGTGACCCCATAGACGGCAGCCCACCAGGTTCCCCCGTCCCTGGGATTCTCTAGGCAAGAATAATGGAGTGGGTTGCCATTTCCTTTTCCAATGCATGAAAGTGAAAAGCGAAAGTGAAGTTGCTCAGTCGTGTCCGACTCTTAGCGACCCCATGGACTGCAGCCTACCAGGCTTCTCCGTCAATGGAATTTTCCAGGCAAGAGTACTGGAGTGGGGTGCCACTGCCTTCTCCACGGGCTCTCATTACACCCGCGCTAATGGCTACACCTAGAAATGGCCTGACTAAAGGGGTTGGAGATATTACTGCATAAATGCTCTTCAGTCTATTTTAGAGTTTCTTGGCTTTTAAACAGTTGACTAAGTACAGCCTCAGAATTGTTGTTTGATCCATTTCTTCCTCCTGAAATTCTCCAAATGAATCCTATCTAGCAACACCCTCTCCCCAGTGCCTGACCAATTCTGGTTTATCCACTTAAATGAGTACCTCAATATAAGAGACTCATTAAACACATTAACTGTTGTCAAAGTCACTTGTTCTTGGGCTCTTCATCACCCATTTAATCCCTTTCCCTCAGGCTCCAAGTGTGACAATGCTTGTGAGTGCGCGTGGTGCAGGTCTAGGTTTTCTGTCCTAGTGTACCGACATAGCTACTTCGGTCATCTTGAACGCCCGCGTGAAGGGCGGATGCCAGGTGGCACAGAGCTGGCCGACGGTTTCGGACACTGGTCTTAACCCCGCTCTGGGCCACCCTCAGCTGAGCTAAAGCTCACCGGGCCTTCGTGCGCCATCGCCTCAACTGCAGCTTCAACCCCCAGGCTCCAGCAGCTTTCCTATCCAGCCGCAGCAGCTGGTGCAGCCTATCGGTCTCCTCGGCAACCGTGCAGCAAGGAGGCTCGCCCCGCCCACAGTTGCCCCGGCAGCCGCGCCGGGCGCGCGTCGCACGTTAGGGCAGTTCACCCCACCCAACCGCCGTGCGTACGTGCGTCGTCTCTATGGTAGCGGCGGATTCGGAGAGACCGAACGCTTCTGGAGTCTCAGAGCGGCTGGTGTGAACTCTGACCTGGTCCGGGGGCTTCGGGGAGCCAGGCTGAGGGAGGAAGAGCCTAGGGGCTACCTGCTCCATCTTGCCTTGACTTGGGCTCTTGGGGCCACTGGGTCCTGGGCCATCGCCGTTCCTCCTCTGGGGTTCCTCCCATCACCTCATGACTCAGCCCTAGGGTTCCCCTCTCCAGCTCCGCGTTACCCTTCCCACACTATGTGACCACCAACCCCCATCACCATCTCCGAGGCCCTCGTTCATTCACATGAACCAGAGGGGGCTATCCCAGTGCCTCATGTCAGCACCACCCCACCCCCAAACCCCCTTAGGAATCTCGGCTGTCTTCTGCTTTCCGCGCGCCTGGGATCGACCGTCTCTCCCCAAGAATGTTCCGCCGGGAGCGCTCCATCCCGCTTCGAGGCTCGGCGGCCGCCCTGTGCAACAACCTCAGTGTGCTGCAGCTGCCTGCCCGCAACCTCACTCATTTTGGAGTCGTCCATGGACCCAGCGCCCAGCTACTCAGCGCTGCTCCTGAGGGTGTGCCCTTGGCCCAGCGCCAACTCCACGCTAAGGAGGGCGCTGGAGTGAGCCCCCCACTTATCACCCAGGTGAGGCGTGGAGTTGGGAGTGGTGTTGCTGAACCCCGCCCTACCTAGAACCCAGTACTTCCTCTCCAGACCTCAAGGAATAGGCCTTCCCTGACATCTGAATTTCCACACTTCCGAGTCCTCATGTCCTCTGCTCTGACTACTTACTCTGATTCATCTCCCTCTAGATCCACTGGTGTGTGCTCCCTTTCCGAGTATTGCTGGTACTCACCTCTCATCGAGGAATACAAGTAAGAAGAGGACCTTCCTGTCCTCCCCAGCTAGAGTCTTAACTTCTCTCCAAGGCCCCTAGTGTGTGCGCTGTGCTTAGTCGCTCAGTAGTGTCCGACTTTGCGAACCCATGGACTGTAGCCCGCCAGGCTCCTTCATCCATGGGATTCTCCAGGCAATAATACTGGAGTGGGTTGCCATTTCCTCCTCCAGGGGATCTTCCCAACCCAGCGATCTTACTTCTAAACTTTTCCAAGCTGTTCTCATGCTTAGCTCCCTCATCTCACATCTTCATACCTTCCTTGTTTTTCAGTTCTTAAGTGCCATCTCCAATATCTGCCCTTTTATTATTTGTGTGACCCTGGGCAATTTAGTGAATTTCTGTCAGAGCCTCAGTGTCTTCTGTTAAATGCAGATAAAAGTAGCGCCTCCCTCCCAGGGTAATTTTGAGGATTAAACAGGCTAAGGTTAACATGAGTATGTGGAGTAGCTGGTACAGAGCTCAGCAAAGGTCAGCTGGGTTATGACCCCGTCCTTGTCCTGGTCTTCCAGATGTATGAGTCTGATGGCTCCGTCATGGTCTACTGGCATGCACTGGACGCTGGAGAGGCCTCTCTAGGTACCTGCAGGACTGGGTTGGGGGTAGGGAGTGTTTGCTGGGGCCAGGGGGGATAATACTTCTAATCATTTTACCCTCTCATACTCAGTGCAGGCTGTGTTTGCCCGAGGAATTGCTGCCAGTGGCCACTACATCTGTGTGGGTGAGGGGGCCAAAGGCAGGGCATTGAAGAATGCTGAGGTATAGGGGTATGGGCTTTGACCAGAATGCTGCAGAAGGTCTGAGGAAATTGTGGAGTGTTAGAGGCATGGGAGTGAAGGAGGGTCTGAGAAACTCCAAACAGCCATGGAGGGGTTCAGAGGGGCAGGATGGTATAGGAAAAGGGCAGTGAATGTTGGGAGTGGGGCTGTTGGAGCAGTGAGAGGTGGATTTGTTACTAAGGTTTCTGGAATGGAGGGTGGGCTGAGCATGGTGGCTGGAGGCCTGGGAGCATCAGGAGGTCATCAGTGGAGCACTGGTTCTGCAGGAACGTGGTCAGGCCGGGTACTGGTGTTTGACATCCCCACCAAGGGTCCCAACATTGTACTGAGTGAAGAGCTGGCAAGGCACCAGACACCAATCTCAGACATTGCCACTGAGCCTGCCCAGGGACAGGTGAGTCGATCCCCCCTACCTGTTCCAGTGAATCTGAGGGCCTTCCCCACCTTGGGGAAGCAGGGGACCTGGGTTCAAGCCCTGGCTTTGTCATTAGGCAGCTGAATGACTATGGGCAAATTATGGACTTTGCTGAGTTTTAGCAACCTCAGATCCAGTGATGAGTCCAGAAATACTTTATATTTACATGGTACTTAATAGTTCACTCATACTTTATGATCCTGGTGTGAATGGAGGAGTTGGGACTGATGGTTTCTGGCATGTGTGGCTTCCTTCTCCGAACTTGGGCGAGTCCCCCCCCCTATCGAGGCCCACCTCCAGTGCTATTCTCTCCTGGAAGCCTTCCCCCTCTTCCAGCCCTGACTCATCTCCTTTAGCTGAACCCTGAATTGACACTGCCTGCAAAGACAACTCTTATCTCCCTGATTAGATTGTAAACCTCTTGAAAACAGGGTGTGTATCTTATAATTCCTATGCTACACTACACTTGGCACAGAGTTGGGCCTGTGGGCTCTGTTGGCTGCCTGGGTTGTCAAGAGTCCCAGAGTCTAGTCATGACTGTGACTGGCTCAATGCAAGAACTCCAGAAGGTCCTAACACTGTGGCCTTAGTTTTCATCATTCATCCAATGAGGATAGTTATATACCCTAACATACAGGATGTGTGCTGGGGTTGGGGTAGGGAGTCAGACTCTATAAGGAATACAACGGAAGCGTTTAATGCTTCCAAGAGACCCTTCCAGCCGGTGATGGGTCCACATCTTCCCCTTTTCCNTTTCATCATTCATCCAATGAGGATAGTTATATACCCTAACATACAGGATGTGTGCTGGGGTTGGGGTAGGGAGTCAGACTCTATAAGGAATACAACGAAAGCGTTTAATGCTTCCAAGAGACCCTTCCAGCCGGTGATGGGTCCACATCTTCCCCTTTTCCTGGAGAGACAAAGAAGCAAATACTGCCTCCCTTCCCCTCCTGTCCTGTGTATAGGACCCAGCAGGGAGAGAAAAAGGCTAATCCTGCCTTTCCCCTCTCCCCTTAGGACTGCGTGGCTGACACTGTGACAGCAGATGACTCGGGCTTGCTGTGTGTCTGGAGATCAGGGCCCAAATTCAAATTACTGACCCAGATTCCAGGATTTGGGTAGGTGAGGCAGAAGGGGGCTGAGGCTTTCCTGAGGTAGCTTCAAGGTGGGGAGTGGGCTTAGGTCTGGGAAATACAAGTGCGATGTCACCCTTGCAGGGTCCCGTGTTCTTCTGTGCAGCTGTGGCAGGGGACTGTAGCAGCAGGCTACGGGAACGGGCAAGTGCGTCTGTATGAAGCCAGTACAGGAACTATACACGTCCAGATCGACGCCCATGCCCGGGCCATCTGTGCCCTGGACCTGGCTCCTGAGGTGGGCAAGGTCAGTCTCCCGCTCTGTCCTTGCATAGCCTTGTTTCCTGGTGCTGGGATGTCGAGAGGCACTGCACAGACTTACCTCTGCCTCTCAGGGTAGCCCCCTCCCCAGGCACCTGGGCTGGGCTTTACAGCCTGTACCAGCCCTCGGTCAGCACATCTGACTCCCACTGGTCCTCCTTGCCTTTCTTTAAAATAGCTACTCTCTGCGGCTGAAGACACCTTCATACACATCTGGAAGTTGAGCAGAAGCCCAGAGAGTGGCTGCATTGAGGTATGTGTCATGAGAGGAGTGGAACGAGGGCCCGAGGATGAGGCCACAGGCCCTGAACAGCTGTCTCCTCTCCCAGGTGGAACACTGTCACGGTGAGTGTGTGCCTGACACCCAGCTGTGTGGTGCCCGATTCTGTGACCCCTCAGGCAGCTCCTTTGCCGTGACTGGCTATGACCTCGCTGAGATCCTGAGATTCAGCAGCACATGAGAGAAGAGCAGCCCTCTGTTTCCCTGTGGTATTTATAAAGTACCCCCTCCACCCAGCTGTTGTCTGATTACTCAGTCTCATGGCCACACTCCACAACTAGTGAACTAAGCTCCAGGGATAAGGGGCTATGGTGGGTCCCGACCAAGTCAAGAGGCAACCTGTCCTCAACAACCAGGTGAAGGATGATGTTAAATAACTTTAATGGTCAATGTAAAAGTCACAAGGGAGGGGTGTTCCCTCCCAGGGCTCTTCAGTGCCATTCTCAAAGCTGGTTAATGCAGGGAGGTAGGGCAGGGTTGGTTCCAGTTTTCTCCCAGGAAGGGTTTACGGGGTCCCAGCCAGCCCTGGGAACGAGTCCCTCAGCACCGTGGCAACCGCAGCTTAAAGGGGCTTCTGCTACCCCTTCTCAGCCTACCCCAACTCCAGCAGAGGAAGGGGAGGCCAAGCTGGTCAGCCTGCTACAAACTGCTGAATCTGAGCCCAGCTGCACACAGATCTTCCCCTCTTCTGGCCAGATCCTGTTGCCAGCACCTTTTTCTCTCACACTGGTGACTGGAGCCAAGTGTGGGGTGGGCCTTTGCTGCAGAGGCCTCTGGATCGTGGGGATCGCTGCAGGGGGAGAGGGGCAACCAAGCGAGCAGCCCCAGGGGAATGGTCTGGGGGGACAGCATCCAGAGAGAATGTTCGAGGTCTCCCCCAGGGCAAGGAATGGATCCGGGCTGGAGCTGGGGCCACTGAAGCAGGTGAGCAAGGGCCAGGCAAGGCAGGCTGATCTGTAAACACTGCTAGCCAGGGTGGGGGCGTCTCCAGCCTTGCACCCTCCCGCTGGGCCAGGATGTCTGTCACCGCTGCAATGTCATCCAGCGGCTCAATAGCTGTGGTATCAGGAAGGGATTGAGGGGAGGGGAGTCAGAGCTTGGGCCCCAGAGCTACTCAGCCCTGAGCATCACCTGTCACTGTAAGAGGAGGAAAGCAGAGCCCTGATCTCAGCTGAGACTGCATTATCCTGCAGGAGCAGCCCCTCACATGGGCCCCCAGGAAACAGGCTCTGATAAGACTGTGGCACATGGGGGCAGTGGGTGGACAGCAAGAGGGGAGTAGGCAGAAGTAGGTGAAGAAACCAAGAAAGGGGGAAAATTAAAGCATTGCCAGGCAAGTGAAGGGTCAGAGGAAGAGACAGGAATCCACATACAGAAAGGGAAACAGGAAAGAAAAAATTAGGGGAAAAAAATCCATGAAATGAGTCTGGTTCTACAGGGTTTTGTTTGAACTTTGGTGGAAGTGATTTTAAGAAGAGTTGGAGAAGGGAAAGGAATCCAAGGTGGGACTTGGGTCCCCAGGGCTCTGCCTTAGCCCACAGTGTGCTTTCTCTCTGTCTCCATTATCTGGGTTCCCCTGAAGCCCCCAACGCAACTTCCCACGAGGATCCCACAATGCATTTGCACTCACCCATTTCATGGTACAAGGACCCCTGCTTGGCCAGCACTTGGGGTGGTTTCCGAGGAGCAGGTGTTTCAATTTTCATTATTTCATCACAGCACTGCTTCCACTGACCTGAGGGGAGAGCATTGATGGGGGTGGGCTGCCTTCTCCCCTGCTATATTCCCTTCCACACATTCTTGAAATAGGCTCATTTCAAAAAGTACTGTATTATTATAAGAATTATTATGATAATTTAATATTGTATTATATAATTTTTAATTATAAGAATTATCAAATAATTTTATTTTGGTAAAAATAACAAGCCCCCATCCAGACCCCTCCTCTTACTCATGTCAAAGAAAAGCTGCCACAGAGCCTCCATCCAGCTCTGCAGGGCTCCCCGACTCTCTGCCTGAAGAGTGTGTGTCACCTCTTCCTCCCCATACTGGTTACTGATGCTCAGGGTGAAGGGCCAGCCGGCTGCCTGGTCCCGCTCCCCTGCCCGGACTTGAGTCTCCTATAGGAGAAATCCAAGATCTGCTTCCACCTTCACCTTGGTCACAGAAGTCAGCGGTGACATCAGGCAGCCTTGGTCATCCCTACCCTTAGAAGGAGGAGCTTGTGGAGCTTTCACCAAGCCCTCTCATTTGCCTCCTACTGATCAGAGTGGGAAGAAATGGCAAGAAAGGACTGGAATGAGACAAGTCATCCTTAGACAGGAAAAGGAGCAGATGGAGACAGGAAAAGAGAGATTGAGCAAGGCAGGGAAGGTGAGGAGGCAGGCAGGAACAGGAGCACTAAGGCCCCTCAATACTTAAAGTCGGCAGGAATGCCAGTAAAAGGGCTAGGAAACAAAGAAGGTCCTTGGACTTGGGCTGGGAGAGAAAACCAGGAAAGGGTAAAAGAGATGCAGACTGGAATCTGAGGAAAGATGGGAGGAGGCTGAAAAGTCCTAAACTGGCAGTAGATCCCTCTGTGACACTTGGCAGGGGCTGAGGCTGGTGAGTAGAAAGAACTCGTTTTCCGTGATGCTGGTGGGGAGAGCACAGTCCCTCGGCATCCCTGGCCCTGAAGCTGGGTGTGGTGCTGTTGGGAGCAGGAAGCTAGCTTTGATCTCTCTGAGGTCTCTGTGCCCACCCTCCTGGGGCCTGATGGAGAGGTTCCCGAACCCTGGCCCCTGGTGGCTTCACCACCAGAGACTCATCACCTTGTTGATTGCGATAGTAAACAGCGGCTCATCCCCAGTGTCTGTGTCTTCAGGTTGCCGGTAACAGAAGAGGTTTGTGCCTTTCAGGACTCCATGTACTTGCACCCAGTCCCGCGGCTCCCCAGCTTGCTGCATAAATGACTCAAGGTTTCCTAGGGGAACCACACCCCCAACACCCTTCTTCCCAGCGCCCCACAGAAAAATGACTCCTTTCTGCCCACCCTCCTATCTTACCCTCCTTTCATCTTACCATGCCCCTCCTTCCTCCACCCAGATCTTACATTTTCAGTAGTTCTTTGAGCCCTAGGTGATCTGGCTCTCCTTTGTCTTCTCCCACTTCCCCTCCACTCCTCAGGGCCCCTCACCTGCACCCTGAGGGTACCACTTGCAGTAGGCTGAGTCATGCAGAGAGGCTGAGCCACCAGGCGGCAACACACGCTACCATAAAGAGGCAACCAGGCAGGGTTCTCCTCTGGGGGAGAAAGAAGTACAGGGTGAGGGTGGAAAATGTGAAAGGGAAAGGGACCATCTAACAGCCCCTCTTCTAATCATCCAGCATCCCCCACAAAGACACATACTCACCAGGAGCGGAGAGGGTGAGGTCATGTGTGCGGAACCCATCTTGCACAGCTGCTAGGGTGAGCGTGGTATGAGCCAAGAGGTGGTAACGAGGGCCACTGCAGGACAGAGAAGTGGGCAGCAGCCAAGTGAGGGGCATGCTGGGTGGCAAGAGCAGTAAGAGCTGAGTGGGTCTGCCCCACCGTTGAGGCTGCCCCACAGAAAACTAGCTTGCCTCCCCCAAAGGGGATGAAACATTTACTGTACCCCCGATAAGTGCTGGGCCTGTGCTTTAAATATGTTATCCCACTGTATTCCCACAACAGCCCTGAGGCTGGTGGCATTGAGGCTTAAAGAGGTTAAGAAGTCTGCCCCCAAATAAAACTGAGGTGGTAGAACTTGAATTTGAATCTGCATCTATCTCCAAAATAAGCAATCTGTTCATTACCTGCAAGGTTCTCAAACTGCTCCTCAGAGACGCAGTGAGTCTACTAGGTGCCTCCAGGTGCCTGAAGGCAACACCACCACAGCACCCAGGCTATTCAGCTGTAGCCAGGGGCACTCTGTTATATCTCCATAAGGTGTATCTGTTGCTGCAAAGGCAGTGAAGACCCCAGAACCTAGCTCTTCCTGCATTCCTGTTGGTCTTCTCAATTGGCTGTGTGAAGTACCTGAGGTATGGGCCAGAGTGCCTCCCAGTGTGTGACCACTGCTCATTCATATCTATCTGCATGTCCTGGCAACAGCAGAAAGTAGGCTCTGCATGCTCACCACAGCGCAGAGATCACCGGTGGCCAGCTGAGGGCTGGGGAGGGACATAGGTGCTTACCCCACAGCCGGGGTGGGAAGCAAGATGGGACTGCTGCCTGAGCCCCCAGCAGTCTCCAGCGATGCTCGGATACGCCTCCCTGAGGAGCGGCCCAGGGAGCTGCTGAGTTTGGTGGCAAGCCGCTTGGGGGCTCCAGCCAGAGCCCCCTCCTCTTCCACACAAGCCCCATACAGCTCCAGCCGCAGTTCAAAGTCTGGCCCTGCCTCGGCACTGTAGGAATACAGGAGGAAGCAAGGAGAGGAGGATAGTCGCCCAGTCCAGGGAGCGGTGCTGAGGTTAGGATGGATGTGCAAGTACAGGACAGCTCCAGAGAGAAGGCCCAGCTCCCTCCCTCCTTCTCTTCCCCCGCTCCTCTAAAGCTACATGGTTAGTCCCTAGTAGAGAAAGCAGAGAGCCAGAGGGGTGAGGTACCCACAAGAGCACGTTGTTCTGAAAGGAGATGTCTGTGAGGGTCCTGTCCACCAGGATCATCTCTGTGTCTTGAATGTGTTCCCCTATCTGCAGCAGCAGGAACACAGCCCAGCGGTGCAGGTCTGGGGGCCGAGAGCAAAACCAGTAATGATGTGCCCCCAAGGGGACCTCCAGTCTCAGGGCCACTCCCTTAAGTCTGTCCCACGTGTGTGGAACTCACCGCCTTTGTTCTTGAAATATTCTGTGTCCTTCCACATGAGTGGAATCCGAAGATCTAAGGGGCAGAGGGATAGGAATAGATGTCAAGATGGGACAGGAGATCTTATCACTGGGCAAAGAATGCCGGCAGCTGGGGTAGTTGTGCTTACCAGAAATGCAGATCTGGCCACGGCAGGGGGAGCGCTCAGTGGGTGGCCCACTGTCCGAAGGCCTGTGGGCAAATCACAACATCCTAGCCTGGCCTCTTGACACTATTCCCCCTGGCTCTGGTTCCCAAAGGCTCTAGGAACCCCTCTGGCCCAGAGCTCAGCTGCCAGATCCCTGCCAGGCTGACACTGGCAGAGCTGAAGGACTGTTAGGGAGAGTTGTCCATTGAACCCAGGAGGTTGCTGGGCTTGGGAATACTAGAGGCACTTAGCTTACACACACAGTACAAGCTCAGGCCACCCCCAACAAGCACCCTTCCTGACCACCTCCCTAGACTCCTGCCAAGAAGAAGTGGGCCTTGAGGAGACAGGTTGCCCACAGAGAGACTCCCTTTCAAGGATTCTCCTCAGGCTTGGAGGAGTTTGCAGGCTTTCTTTTTAACAACAAAGGAGGCTGCTTGTCTCCACCATCTCATCACTTCAATAAAGGAGGGTACTCGGTCAGTCAGAAAATCAAGAACCCAAATAGGGGACATTTGTGTCCCACTTATCACAAATCCCTCGCCATCTTCCCCCCCAGCTTTGATTTCTCCTCTACCCTTCTGGCCAAATTGGCTAAACTGTCCCAGTGCCCCAAGTTCCCCAGTCCCTCCACTGCGGGAGGGACATCAGATCTTCCTCCCCTCCCTGCCTAGCATTAAAACTCACTGAGCATGCGGTCCTTTCCTAAGGTGGTGGCCAGCTTCTCCATACTAATTCATAATTCATCATAATGAAGCTAGTGACTTGGAACAGCCTTAAACTAAATGGTGCGGCACTGACGGCAATGTGTTCAGCTGCCAGGGACTTAGGGTGCACCACAGATCACACTGTATGGGATGTGTGGGAACCTTGGCAAGGCAGAGCTTGTCAACGGCCACCTCTTAAGAGACAGCAGACACAGCAGTAGCTGTCCCTGTGCCTGCCTGTTCTTCATTTAACTTTATGGAGCAGCCGTTGAGGGGTTCCTGCCTTCCCCTGGCGTCTTCACGGGTGAACTCTAGAGGCTTCCTGGCAACCTCTCCTTGTGTGTGAGCTGGAATGGACACTATGCCTGTAAGGGGCCTGTACCTTCTCCCCATTCAGCCTTGTGGGGTCAAACAGGTTACTTTGCCAGAAGCCAATTTTCCAAGTGACCAATTTACAAAAAAAAGGTCGGTTCTCAGAATGATCAATTTGCCAAATATTTTCTCTCAAATTTTAGTTTTACCAGAGCATCACCTCAACCATTTCACTACAGTTTTGTCAGATTGAGTCCTTTTAGTACACAGTCTAATTTATATGAATGGATAGACTTTTACTTAAATTTTTTTTATTATTATTTCTCCCAATTTCTGCCTCAAATGAGGCAAACCCCAGGTATAATTAGCTACTGTCTGTTACAGTAAATGACTAATTGGTCATTTAGCAAATTGACCATTTGGTGAACTGGCTTTGAGAAAATTAGCTTTCCAGAAGCCAGACAAACAGGCTCATCAGATCACAGGCACGGCTTAGCAAATTAGCACTTCCGCATTACTCTCCTCAGACTGCCGGCCTTTCACCAGACACACTGGCTTTACTGGGCCCTAGCAACTCACTGGAGAAGGCAATGGCACCCCACTCCACTACTCTTGCCTGGAAAATCCCATGGATGGAGGAGCCTAGTAGGCTGCAGTCCATGGGGTAGCTAGGAGTCGGACACAACTGAACGGCTTCACTTTCCCTTTTCACTTTCATGCACTGGAGAAGGAAATGGCAACCCACTCCAGAGTTCTTGCCTGGAGAGTCCCAGGGACAGGGGAGCCTGGTGGGCTCTCGTCTATGGGGTCACACAGAGTTGGACAAGACTGAAGCGACTTAGCAGCAGCAGCAGCAGCAACTCACTAGTGTGCCTCCGGGCAGCACACTGTGGTGATAAAACACCAAGGTGTCTTCTAGGTCCCTGGGAAGTCTTCATCAGGAAGTCGTCTTCGAGGTGCCCCATACTCCATGCTTCATATATATCCAGTGCACCCCTATCCCCATAAAGCCTCGCCTCCCCCTTGCTTACCGCCGGCCTGTCTTCTTCAGCACCTGTGCCTCCTTGCGCCGCTGCAGCTCGCCCATGTAGTTGAGGATGCGGCTGTTGCACACCAGCAGGCTCTTGGTGGCCTCCAGAGCCTGCTCTCGCTGGGAGCAGGCCGCCAGCAGCTTGCAGGCCCCTTCCCTCATCCGGATCTCATGGTCTAACTTTCTTTGCAACTCTGTGTCCTAGCCAGAGTGGGGATAAGGAAGAGAAGGAAATATCAATCGGGGGACAGGCTGATGCACCCTTCAGTCCCTAAGTGGGCTGTGGTCAACAAGAAACTGATGAACTTAGGTTTCAGGTAACTAAAGGGCAGGGACTGAGTCTCAATTTCAACTGCCCAGGAATAACCAGAGAAGCTTTGTAAAAATACAGATGCCCTTGGGAGTATAAATTTTTTCAGCTTCTTTGGAGCACAATTTGGAAAAATCTGTAAAAACTACAAATTCACATCCTTTTATCCAGCTATGCACCATCTAGGATTTTATTCTACAGATACAGTGACACTTGTGGGCAGAGCCATATCCATTGCAGCATCAATTTAAAACACCAAGATTAAAAGTCCTTCAATAGGGCATTGGTTAAATATGTTAAAGTACATCTATACCACGGAATATGGAATATTGCAGACATTAAGGTAGACATGTATGCAAAAACAAAGCTATTCAAAATATATGAAATGAGAAAAGACAGTAGAACAGTATTACAGCATGCTGCTATTTGGAGCATATTTATATTTATATATGCATATATTTATATATGCATATCCATATCCATAGATACACATAAAATAGTAGTGGTTGTGGGGCTGGGAGCCAGGAATGGAAAGTCAACTTATGATAGTTTATAAATCTACCACACTACTGGAAATTGTGTTACCTTTTAAAAAAATTAAATCTTCTGATTTTTTTTTTTAAAAAAGGTCACCAGGCCCCACCTCAGATTAGCAGAATAAGAATCTCTTAAGAGGTGGGGCATGTGCATTTTTGGGAAAATTCCCTAAGTGACCTTGAGGTGTAGCCCAGGCTAAGAACCACCACCTAAAGGGAATGGCCACAGATGGTAGATCCTGGGTTACCCCAAAGACTCAAGTGATGAGAGACCCTAGTTGGCAAGGGGTCAGTGGAGAAGAAGCATACTACCTACAGTGTTCACCCATGCTGTACAGAATGCAGTACACACCCCAGATTTTGGAGCGTGCCACCTGCTGGCCTTCTGAGTATGGGAGGTGAAGACAGACATGAAGGCAGGTGAAACAGAAGGTCAAGCGCAAGTTGCTGAGCAAGCACTTAGCTGCCCAACATATGGTGTACTTGGAAGGAGGTGGGGGCGGAGAGGAAGTAGTGTGTACTTATTTTAATGATGCTACCTCAGCCCCAGTAACATTCACCCAATAATAACACTAGAGCATCCCTGTGCTGTCGAAGGCTTCACATTTGAAATCCAGCAGGGAGGTGAGAGATGCAGACATTAATGGCTGTTCTGTAAGTGCCAGGTCATGGCACAAATGCACTCAGGAAACAGACCCTATTTGTTTCTGGCTGAGGTAATGGGGAAGGCTTCAGAGAGCAACTGGAAGACTAATCCTATTACAGTGTATACACATCAGAAGCAAGCCAAGTGGAGTCATAGGGTTGGAAGAGGAGGGTGAATGTGACTGCCCAACATCAAAACCTGTCTTCTCCCTCACACCAGCTCTCTTTCACACTCTGTGCCCTTGGTTCTGTCCCTGATGACTCTAGCCTTCAAGTCTCCAAGACCTGAACACCCTAAATTACTGCTTCCAGGAATTGCCTTGTCTGACCTACCTGCTGATTCTTCCTTCCCTACTTGGGCTAGGCCAGACTCTCATCACCTCTCACCTCATCTCATCACCCTCACTATCCATGTTTCCCTTCCTGACTCTTTACAAATAGGCCAACATGTACAGTGCCCCCTCCACCAGAAAGCCCTCTCAGACTATACAGTTGTCCCCACCTCCACCATGCCTGCCTGCACCAGGATCCCATCTCTGCTAAGGTTTGTTGCTTGCCCACCCCCATCTCATTCTCCATCCAGCTTCTACCACAAATACCCCAAACAGGTGAGGGGAGTAGGGCTGAGCAACATCCTCAGGCCCCCTCCTGCCTTGCCTTTTGGTCCCAGCCCCAGCACTCACGGATTCTTCCCTAGCCCTGTCCGTTGCACATGCAGCATGATGCAGGCAGTAAGGCTGGTCCTCCGGGGAACCTCACCACCAGGTACCTGGGGAGCTGCCACAGCTGCAGTGAGCGCTGATGACATCAGCTCCCAGCTGTCATGAGAGTGAGCTGCAGGCAGCCCCTCGGTCCCTCTGTGCGCCTGGCCCCATTAGGCTTCAGTGGCAGCATTAACCAGAGAGACCTAGTGGCAGAGGGATGGTACCTCCAGGAGCACTGCCCTCACCCTGGAAAGGGCTCCAGGCTCTCGAGCTGCCGGAGACCAGGAGACCCCTCCATGTTACAAGTGCTCCCCAGGGTGACTCCTGGCCTGGGAGCTTGCCAGAGGGAGGATGGTATATACACTGGAATACATTGGTATAATGGGCCGCAGAGAAGTCACGGTGTCCAGCTCGGATGAGCTGGCGTAGGGGCCCAGACACCCTGTCTGCCACTGCCCCCACAGCCCTCTGATTTGAATCCACTCTCCCATGGCCCCACAGTGGAGAATGCCCTAAAAACCTCCCATCCTTTGGGCAGACCATTTTGGGAATCCTGACACAGGATCTGGATCCCAGACCTTCACCCCCTCTCCCTACCTCAGGGATAGCTCCATGTTCCCCCCTCCCCACCCATATGCTCTCTCTTCCAAAGCTGGCGGTACCTTCATCAGGCTCTCCTGGGAAAGAGCCCTCAGTTGGATGTCAGCTGGACTGGGTCAGGACCCAAGGGGCTGAAAAGGATGAGTCATGGCCTGAAACCCCAGCACATACTAGGCCCTCTCTGGACATCCTTTCCAGTTCCTCCCACTCTCTTCTGGCTCTAACTTCCTGCTCTGC
Organism: Neotragus moschatus; assembly: GCA_006410615.1. Lineage (NCBI taxonomy): Eukaryota > Metazoa > Chordata > Mammalia > Artiodactyla > Bovidae > Neotragus > Neotragus moschatus. The sequence goes on along the minus strand of SJYA01001558.1, from coordinate 332,132 downwards.
TTCCCATCGCCTTATGATCTTTTTAGAAACTCCACCAGGAATAAATTCAAATCCTGGCTTAGGAACTTGACTAGCTGTGAGAACTTAATCTCTGGGGATGGGGGTAGGGGTAGGGGGTGGGAGTTGGGTATTTCACCTGCTCCATAGCACTGTCTGAAGATTAAATGGGAAAACCTAAATTCTACCTGGGCCCAGCACTCCCACCTCCTCCTTACTTGCACCTTAAGTTGCCTTCTCCAGAAAAATCTTGAATTTACACTTGCACAACTACCCCTCTTGCTAATCCCTGAAACATCAGTGAGTTGGGGGTTGGAGAACTGCTGAGCCTCCTGGAGAAAGAACACGGCACCCTCAACCAACCAATGGCTGAATGAGAGATGATTAAAGTGAAATCTAAGCCCCCTTTTCTGTCCCAGAACTTGGGCAGGGCTCCTATGAAGAATAATTCATAGGAGGGGGAGGGATGCAGAATTTGAATACTCAAATACCTAGACCAGCCATGTCCAATAAGACCATTCCATCATCCTACAATGATGGAAATGCTCAATAGCCATGGACCACATGAAATATGGCTAAAGTAATTAAGGAACTGAAAATTATTTTATTTCATTTTAATTAAAATTTAAATGTAAATAGCCACGTGTAACCAGTAACATGAACAGTGCAGAGGACTAAGGCTGGCAAATAGATTTTATCTCATGTGCCAACCCAAGACAATAGGTAGTGTCAGAGTTCCATTGGAAACCTTGGGCAACTTTCTGCATATTAGAAAAAGATGACCCTCACTAGGCAAATAACTTAGATAAAGGTGTTTCCTCCTCACATAGCCTGAAACTAGGCCAGGACTTTTGCCATTATGCAATGCCCTTGTGAAGGACACAATCTGCATAATTTATGCCAGGGTTGTGCAGAGAAAGATTATGAGGCCACGCATGGATTTGTTGGTGAAGAGTGCCATGATTGACTAGTAATGTCTATCATTATCTAGGGAGTGGGGACCAGGTTGATGGTGCAAAAACATGTGATAAATCCCCCTTCTGAGCTAGACTCTTTACTGTCCAGCCTCTGACCTCCCTCAGCGGCAACCCTCTGCCTGGTCCAGGCAGTCACTGCCACAGCTTCCTCTATCTTTCCCATCTCTGTAAATGACCACACTGCCCAGGTGCTTAGCCACACACCTGAGAATCATCCAGGAGCCCTCTCTTTGCCTCAGCCTCACGTCCAGTCCATCAACAAGCCCTGTCAGATCTACCACCATCATTTCAAATCCACCCTTTTCTCCCTGTCTTCACCATGAGCATTTAATCCTCACCACCAGGTTCATTCCCCAAAGGCTGTAATGACCTCCCAGCTGGTGGTCACCCCCCCTCCCCCACCTAGCCTGTTCCTTTCAAACACAACAGCTATCATATTAAAACATTAGGTGAGTTGTCCCACATGCTTAAAACCCTCCACGGGCCAATATCACACTTATAGTAAAATCTAAATGACCTGTCATGGCCTTCAAAGCCCTGCATAATCTGGTCCCTGCCCATCAGTTTGACCCCAACCAGTATGTTTTAGCCACACTGGCTCTCTTTCTTCCCCAAACATATCATCCTCCTCCTCATTTAAGGTCCTTACTCTGGCCTCTGTCTGGAAAGCTCTTCTCCCATCTTGACATATCTTCATCCTTCTGGCCACAGCTCAAAGAGCTCCCAAAGGCCTTCCCTGACTCCTACATCTAATGCGGCCTCTCCTACCTGATGTTTATGATGCCCCTGTTTCTATCATAATTTCACTGTGAGATTATTTATGTGTTCGCATGTTTCTAGGGCCCCTAGAGTGGACCTTTCCCTGTTCACAGAGGTGTCCCAAGATCTAGAAAGCGGCTGGCATATAGTAGGTGCTCGATAAATGTGATTTCAAATAAATAAATGAATAAACAGCTCCCTGCCATCTTCAGGGCCCCAGAATCCTTACATCCTGCTCTAGAATCCTCTTCCCCTTCTCTGGTAAGGCCATCTCCTTCCTGAAGATCACGCTCGCAGTGTACTCTCTTCTTCCCACACCTAAAAGGGGCCCTCAGTCCCAGAACACACAGCCACACCAACCCACAGAGCTTCCAGAAATAATGGTGAAGACCCTGTTGCTAACACAATACTCTAACTGGCAGAACTGAACCTGGGTCCGTAAGTAGCACCCAAAGAAGGGCACACAAAACCACCTACTCCCTCTCCCCACTCGGAGCAGGCCCAGCGTGAAAGGGCAGCGCAGAACCGGGGCTGGGATGCGGTGGAGGAGGTGCACTCCAGGGGTGGGGGCGTTACCTCCAGGCTGAGCGCCATCTGCCGGATGTAGAGCATATTCAGGTCCTCCAGGATGTGCAATCTGTCCTGCATCTCTGTGCCCCCTGGGCTCCCCTTCCCTGGCTGATCCCTCAGAGGGGAGGGGCAAGCAAGACCCACGCTGCCCCACAATTCTCTCCCGCTGCTCTCCTCGTCTTGAAAGAGGTGGGCAGTTCTTGGTCAGAGGGCAGAGGCAGCCCCTGTCCCTCTCGTGCTCCAGTTAGACCCCTCTGGCTGCTGTGACAAAGTCTCCTTGCCTACCGCTGTTCCCGGCCCTGATGGAGCCAGGCATGGGAGGAAAGGAAAGCGAGGTGAGGATGAGCAGGGTACCCGGAGAGGAGGCCAGCTGCAGAAGGGGCTCTGGGCACAGAGTGTCCAGTCTTGCTTTGGTGGCAGCTGTTCTCCCAGCTGTGGAAGAAAAAGGCTCTTTCATTCCGACTCTGGCCCCTCCCCAGCCCCCGCCCACAACCCTGGCCTGGTGGACAGAGAATCTGTGTGCTGTAGGGTGTGAGGGGCAGGCACAACTGGAAGGGGGCCGGGAAGGGACACTTCATGCAGGTTCTGTGGAGTCGTGGGGATTGTCAGGAGGTTGCTTTCTGAAAGGGTTCGGGCTTAGTTTGAGGAAGAAGAGGGATAGAGGTGGGGACTTGATTGAGTGAGCCTAGAAGTGGGACAGGGGTAATTGCGGCCCAACCCCCAGGGCCACCTCTTCCAACTTGGGACCTTCATCCAGCCCGCCCCACCCTGGGTTCACAATTACCTTGCTTTTCCAGCAGAAGGGAGGAGAGGGAGGGAGAAAGGCAGGGGTGTGCCTGGCTGTGCTGCCCCCGCTCCCCTCTGCGGGCCCCTTCCCTTCCAGACAGGAAACCAGCCCCGATTCCCAGCCAGCTGCAGCTTTGCCACCACCGCCCCCTCAACCCTAGGCCCACGGAGTCACACTCCGCTCCGGGGCCCAGCGGCTCCACCCCGGTTCCTCCGCGATGGTCCCCAAAAAGGCCGGGCTTATCCCGGGGGCGGCCCCAGCTCACAAGCCCCTCCTCCTGGTCCCTCGGCCTCGCCCCTCATTCCCCCACGCTGGCCCCACGCGACGTTGCTTATGTGGGACTCGACAGAGGCCCTGTCTCCCAGGCCCACTAGCTTCTGAGTCAGAGAAGGCCTGGGACTGTGGGACAGGAGTGTGAAAGAGCCTTTGTTCTGGGCAGGCTGTGGGGTAACAGTGCAGAAGCCAGGACTGGATTCCGGGAGGAGTGAGGAAGGCCCCCTCACTTAACCCTTTCCAGGACCAGCAGTGAAGGGGAACTGACCTGGGGGACAGCCTCTGCTGTCGCTACTGGCCCTCTCAGTCCTGGCTCGGTCCCCACATCTTTCAGCCTCTCCTGAGCCTCTTTAAGGAATGACAAGTAGGGCTCAGACCTGGGGCAAAGTAGTGGGCCAGGGAGGGAACTGTAGAGGCTGGACCCTTCTTAGGCCACAGAAAAGGAGGCTGAAAGCTTGAGTGTGGGAAATAATCCCAAATCGTTAATCAGGAACCCCTCACTTCCGATTCCCCCAGCCACAGAGGAGCAGTTGCGGAGAGTTTCAGCGAAGGAGGCCGAGAAGTCAGGACTGACGACGGAGGCTGTCCCAGACGGTAGAGACGGGCTGTGGGATGCGGCTGGAGGCCAGGGAAGGAGCGGGCACCCAGGCCAGGAGTCTTGTTAGAGCCCGGCTAGTTGCACATCTCCAGCATGCCCGGAAGGGCTGCCGTAAGGCACATTTTAGGAATCGAGCCTAGGGCTCCTTAAAGTGAAGTTTTTCCAGGCAGAGGCAAATCATCCCACTGGGCCAGAGAATGTCTGGGGCGACACGGTTGGATTAACGTGCAGACGGTCCTCGCCTGACTTTTTAAGTCAACAACCTCTGGTCCGTACCCGACCCACCGCGTCTCCGCCCCTCGGCGCGCGCAGGCGGGGCGGGAGGCCCGGGCGGCCCAAACTGCGGGAGCCGGGGGAGGGGAAGGCAGGGACGCGTGTCTCTCACCTCCGGCGGGTCGCATAAGAGGCTGAGTCGGAAGCGGCCGCGTTTGAACTCCATCTCCAGGGCAGAGCCCCTGGCCACGGTGACCCGGCTCCGGTGGTTTCGGGAGAACATACTGGCGGTCCCGCGCCGCTGCTTGCCTTCTGCACTCCCCACGCCGTCCGGCTCTGCTTTGTCTCTTAGGCTTCTTTCCCTCGTTGCCCTTCAGCTAGTCCGGCTGGGAATCTCCCGCAGCCGGATCCCCAAACTCCGCCTCCGGAGACGACACCTGGGCCGGGCAGGGCGCGGCACGCTCTCCCTCCACCCCCCCTGCCCCCGCCCCCGCCAAAGGCCCGGGCGGCCGGGCCAGTCCCGGGCTACAAGCAGGCCTACACCTCGCGAGCACTTAGGGGTTCGCCGCCGCTCGCGGCGGGGCTTGCGGGCGCCACACCTGGGCGAGGGGCGGGCCTAGAGAAGCCCCGCCCCAAAGGCTGCGCTCCGTCGGCGAGCCGGACTACCTGCACGCGGAAAACCCCAAGGCTCAGGGATCACCGCGAGTCACACCGCGCCGCCCTGGGACCGCGCCCAGTCTCACCCCTGAGCAGCTTCTCAGGGTTTCAACTTCCTACACCCTCAAATGTCCCTTCTTCGTCCCCCTCCCCACTTTAAGCTCCCCTCCGTCCCTAGTGGCCACAGTTCACCGAGCAGTGCTTAAGCAGGTCTGGTTACTCTGCTCTATTCGTTACTAACCGTGGATCCTTGACTGTCAGAGAACTTCTTGGCTTCAGCTTTCTCACTTGTGCAGTGAGGATACAGTAATTACCGCACTCCTCAGGTCGCTATGAGGATTACATACGAGCATGAGTGCCTGGCACGAGACAAGCGCCCCCTAAGCGGCGCTAAGAAGAAAAAGGGTAGGATGCAGCACCTTTGTGCCCTTGGATGGGCACCAGCGACCTTCAGTTCCCTGGACCCAGATCTTGACTGCCTTAGAGGGTGAGGATATCTGTTACCTAAAGATGGGCTCTCTGCTGCTTTGCTGGATAGCTGAGACAGGGTTAGGATTCTCAGCTTGTGAAGAAAAAGGGGCCCCTCACCACCACCCCCAGCTCTGTGGGACAGAAGGAAATGGCAGAGGATTAGTTTGCCGACCACAGATGAGGAATTCCGGGGACTTAGGAATTTACTGGGGAGAACGAGAGAGACAGAGAGAGAGAATGGTTCCTTCAAAGCTAGAGCCAAAGAAATACCAGGGTATAGCTTTAGAGAGCCCAGGTTAGAACTGCCGGGCTATGAAAAATTACTCAACATTCTTTTAGAAAACCTGACTTAAATTTACTTTGGCAAAAGGGGAAGTTTATGGCTTAAAGAATGATGATATCTGGGGCTCAGGCTTTAGTTGTGGCTTGACCCAGGTATTCAGCACCCACAAGGATCCTGTCTTTCTCCTTCATCTGGATCTACTTTCCTCTCCAAGGGCTTCATTCTCCACAGCATTATAAAATGGTTGCCAAAAATTCTGGGTCTGTGTACTTTCAGGCTTAAATGCAGCAGAAAAGAGAGCTGTTTCTTGAAGCTCCTATGCATGTCTGGGATTCACTATGGGCCATTTCAGATTGTTTATCCATCTCAAACCGATTTTTATAGGCAGAGGGGTGGCCAGACCTGAACCAATCGCTATGGCCAAATAGGATTCCATGTGCCAGTTGGCCAGGCCTAGGTCACTTCCCAGTCCTGGAAACCAAATGGAACCCAATGAGCTGGAAGAGAGGGGAGGGATACATGGTTTATGAAAAACGGTTACAGGTACTACCACCAGAAAGTGAAAGAATGGATGCTGGACAGCAAAAATCAACAAACATTTTTGTTGCTTACAGAAGTTTACATGAAGAAGGGCGTTCTTCTGTCAGTAGGAAAGGCAGATCAAAAGATTATGAAAAATCTGTGGCCTCTGAGATAAATCTCAAAGGAAGAGTGAAGGGGAAAGGAAGGCAGTGTTTCCGAATTTCTTCAAATATCTATCATCACTCTTCTAAACTGTAAGCTCCCTAAGGAGAGACAGTCTGTCTTATCCACTGCTTTATGCCCAGTGCCTGGCACATACGGAGTTCTCAAATCATTGGTTGAAGTAAATGAACAAATGAGATGCCCAAAAGGAAACATACAGACTTGAGAGTGCTTGACTGGGATGAGCCATGCTGTGGGACTAAAATGGTTCATTTCAAATGTTTAACTTTTCGCAACAGAATGCTTTTTTCCCCAAATGAAATGTCACCTGAAACATATGAAATATGGTCACAGCTGCTGTAATAGAAGCAGAGGCTGGAGTCCCAAATCTTGTCCTCTCCAGAGGCCCCCTCAGCTGCATGCAGGGACACACACACACACACACACACACACACACACACACACCCCTGTGGAACACAGGCTATACAGAAGGTTTTGAAAACCCCTAACAAGAGCTGGAGGAATGGAAAGCATTTGGAAAGGAAATAGAGCTCAAATCCTGCCTGAGAATTTGTACTCGATGTGACTTCAGATTTTGGGAAAGGAGTGACACAACCAGAGTTATATTTTAGGGATCATAATCTGACGCGCATTTGCATAAATCTGCTGGACGAGGTTGTGTCTGGGGTTTGGGAAGCCAGCTGACACTGTCCTCAACTGAAGGTGGAGAAACAAGGGCCAAAATTTCTGAGGAGTTATTATTTTTTAATTAAATTATTTTTTTGAGAGTATTCATTCCATTTTTGAAACGTTTCTTTTTCTACCACTTAAAAAATAATACAAAGTAAAAACTACATGAACAAACCACACTTTCCCCATAATCACAGAAAAATACTGAAACAGTTTGGTGCCAGAGAATGCTGAAGTCTCATACTAGCTCATAAGAGAAAATTGCTCTATCTTCTGGAATTGTGCATTCCAGCTGTTAAATACAACTTTGTTGTCGCTCAGTCGTGTCTGACTCTTTGCGACCCGATGGACTGGGCTTCCCAGGCAGCACTAGTGATAAAGAACCCTCCTACCAATGCAAGAAATGTAAGAGACGCCAGCTCAATGCCTGGGTCAGAAAGATCCCTTAGAGAAGGGAATGGTAAACCACTCCAGTATTCTTGCCTGGAGAAGCCCATGGACAGAGGAGCCTGGCAGCCTACAGTCCATGGGGTCACAAAGAGTCAGACACAACTGAAGCTACTTAGCACACATGCACATGGACTGCCACAAGCCAGGCTTCCCTGTCCTTCACCATCTCCCAGAGTTTGCCCAGACTCATGTCCAATGAGTTGATAATGCCATCCAACCATCTCATCATCTGTTGCCACCTTCTCTTCCTGCCCTCAATCTTTCCCAGCATCAGGGTCTTTTCCAATGAGTTGGCTCTTTGCATCACATGGCCAAAGTATTGGGGCTTCGGCTTCAGCATCAGTCCTTCCAATGAATATTCAGGGTTGATTTCCTTTAGGATTGACTGGTTTGGTCTCCTTGCAGTTCAAGGGACTCTCAAGAGTCTTCTCCAGCACCAAAATTTGAAAACATCAGTTATTCCATGCTCAGCCCTTTTTATGGTCCAGCTCTCACATCCATACATGACTACTGGGAAAAACCATAGCTTTGACTAATNTTTCCTTTAGGATTGACTGGTTTGGTCTCCTTGCAGTTCAAGGGACTCTCAAGAGTCTTCTCCAGCACCAAAATTTGAAAACATCAGTTATTCCACGCTCAGCCCTTTTTATGGTCCAGCTCTCACATCCATACATGACTACTGGGAAAAACCATAGCTTTGACTAATATAGAACTTTGTCAGCAAAGTGATGTTTCTGCTTTTTAATGCATTATCTAGCTTTGTCATAGCTTTTCTTCCAAGGAGCAAGACTCTTTTAATGTTGTGGCTTCAGTCACCATCTGCAATGATTTTTGGAGCCCAGGAAAATAAAATCTGTCACTATTTCCACTTTCCCCCCATCTATTTGCCATGAAGCAATGGGACCAGATGCCATGAGTCTTCATGTTTTGAATGTTGAGTTTTAAGCCAGTTTTTTCACTCTCCTCTTTCACCTTCATCAAGAGGCTCTTTAATTCCTCTTCACTTTCTGCCATTAGGCTAGTATCATTTGCATATCTGAGGTTGTTGATATTTTCCCCCACAATCTTGATTCCAGCTTGTGAGTCATCCAGACTGATATTTCGCATGATGTACTCTACATGTAAGTTAAATAAGCAGGGTAACAACATACAGCCTTGAAGTACTCCTTTCCCAATTAGGAACCAGTTTGTTTTTCCATGTATGCTTCTAAATGTTGCTTCTTGTCCTACATACAGGTTTCTCAGGAGACAGGTAAGGTGGTCTGTTATTCCCAGCTCTTTAAGAATTTTCCATAGTTTGTTGTGATCCACACAGTTAAAGACTTTAGTGTAGTCAGTGAAGGAGNGAGAAGAGATGGAACCCAGAATCACGCCCTGGATGCCATCCTTTATCATCCACAGCAATCCCATCTGGTTGGGAACCCTGCTCTGGGTCTCTTATTGCTCCTCCTCTACCCTAGGAAGCCTGAGACCCAGGGGTGGAAAGATCTAGCTTAGGAGTGGGGATTGGCAGACCACAGGGAATGACAATGAAAACAGCTTTGGAAATTACCTAAACCCCTTACCCATCGTCTGAGACTTTGAGATAGCCCAGTCTTCGGACTTCTGCCAAAACACTCCCTTAACATTAAACACCCTAGGGAGCCAGGCTTGAATATGAGAGGTCTCCTGTATGCAGAGCTGCAGTCTGCCTCTTTGTATGCCCACACCTTGCATCTTAAGTCTCTAGACTGATTGTTGCTATTCCAAATCCTCTTCCATGCTGGCAGCCCTTCAGATATTTGAACACTCCTCTCAACATCACTTTTTCCTCTCCCCAGATTTCTGAGCTAAACTTGGCTCACAGGATGGGATTGTGTATGTGTATGCAGGGGGTGGGGGTGGACAGTGTCTTGGGCTGGAATCTCCCTTTGTTTTAAGTGCTTCCTTGCTCCCAGCTTCGAGAGCTGTGCCCGGGAGTGAACAACCAGCCCTACCTCTGTGAGAGTGGTCACTGCTGTGGGGAGACTGGCTGCTGCACGTACTACTATGAGCTCTGGTGTGAGTCTTCAAGGGGGCTCTTCTTTTGTTCTGCCCACCCGCCTTTGGACTTCAGCCTTCAAGGACCCTTCTCTGCATAGGAGGTATCTAAGTCTCTTCCTCCTCGCCTCCTGCAGGGTTCTGGCTGCTCTGGACTGTCCTCATTCTCTTTAGCTGCTGTTGCGCCTTCCGCCATCGACGAGCTAAACTCCGGCTGCAGCAGCAGCAGCGGCAGCGGGAGATCAACTTGTTGGCCTATCATGGGGCGTGCCATGGGGCTGGCCCTGTCCCTGCTGGCTCACTGCTTGACCTTCGTGAGTGACTTGAGGCTCTGGCCTCTCAGTGGTCCCTCCCAAACCAGGACCCTGGTTCATTCCACACTCCCTTTTCAGAGATTTCAAGGCACACTTTTCCCTCATAGGAAAGACACCACCACCCTANCCTGCTGGCTCACTGCTTGACCTTCGTGAGTGACTTGAGGCTCTGGCCTCTCAGTGGTCCCTCCCAAACCAGGACCCTGGTTCATTCCACACTCCCTTTTCAGAGATTTCAAGGCACACTTTTCCCTCATAGGAAAGACACCACCACCCTATCCCTGGTTGCCTTCTATCGACCATACCATTCTTTCCTGCAGGCCTCCTCAGCGCCTTCAAACCCCCAGCCTATGAGGATGTGGTTCACCGCCCAGGCACACCGCCGCCTCCTTACACTGCAGCCACAGGCTGCCCCTCGACTGCTTCCGGCCAGTGCACCTGCTGCTCCTCTGCTTCCAGCTGTCCTGCCCGCCACGAGGGAACAAACGTGGAGGACGTTTCCTCCCACCAGAATGCCCCTCCTCACCAGGAGGGTGAGCTTGGGGCAGGAATGAGCCCTGCCCCCACACCCCCCTCCTGCCGCTATCGCCGCCTGACTGGTGACTCAGGTATTGAGCTCTGCCCTTGTCCTGACTCCAGCGAGGGTGAGCCAGTCAAGGAGGCTAGGGTTAGTGCCACCTCACGAGAGGTGGAGGACCAGTCCCCTTGTGCACGGCCCCTAAATCCTGCACCCCAAGTCTCTCCTGTGGGGCTGGCTTCCAGTGAAGGGGACATCCCATAAGCAATTTTGGGAGGCGGGGGGTGGGTTACTTGCCCACCAGAAACAGCCCTGCTCCCAGCTCCCTGGGTTCTTGGCCTCTCCCTGCCCTCCTAGAATCTGAAAAGGCTGGAGTCCTGAGAAGGGCAGTGTTTGGGGGACTGTGCAAGCTCTATCCCCCAGGATATACACAGGAGCCTTTGATCTCATTAAAGAGATGTGAACCAGCTGCTTGTGGATTTGGGTAGACTAGTGCTTGACTGACTACACTGCACTTGACCTGACTAGGTTTGGAAGGGACAGTCAGTGGCCACTTTTCCCACCTTCTCTGAAGGAGAGCAGGCAGCCCTAATGCCTGGACTGAGTTAAGACCTCTTGGTGAGGCAAAGCTGGCAAAAGCAATAGAGTCTGGCATGGTTTTCCCATTTATTTAGAAAAATAGACTCTGAATTCACATTCACCCCAGGTCTATGTGGGATGTCAGTTAGGAGACACCTGAGATGAGCTGAGGAGGGTTTGAAGCACTGGTATCTAACAGCTAGGGGCAGAAGTGAGAGACCTGTCCCTCTAGTCCAGAATGGAATAGGGGGCTGGCTTCCCCTCCCACGTTCCCCTTCAGTAGTCTTCAGCCATGGCCAGTAGGACAAGGCTGGTCCAGCCCTGGAAAGGGCGGCAGCCCATACCTCGCCCATCCTGGTCACTGTACTGCTCCCACAGGAAGCCTGTGGCCTGGTACTGCCGTCTCACATTGCCCACCAGATTGGCACGGAGCTCTCTGTGGAGCCTGGCAGCACGGGCCTGGTGGGGACCCTCCAGATGCCCATAGTAGTGCAGAGCCCCCAGTGCTAGGTAGTTTACATTGAGCCACACAGCACCTCGCCAGTAGGGAGGATCATGCTCTGAATTGCGCTGGCTGTAAAAGGGGCTGGATGCTGCAAGAGAGCGCAAACCAAAGGGGCTCCAGAGTTGGCGCCGATCAGCTAGAACATCCAGCATGGGTCCAAGGCGAGGTGAATTGGGGTCCAGCAGCCGCAGCAGAAAGGGGAAAAGACTGACGTAGCCCAAGGCGTCCACGTACTGTAAGTGAGGGTGGGGCCGGCCCACCACCCGCATCAGCCCCTGAGGGGGCCGAGGCTTCAGCTGCACCGCTTTTGTATGGTTCCCAAAGTCTGCAAAGACTCCTAGTTCTGGGGCCCAATGCAGCTCATCCAGGCTCTCCTCTGCTTCCAGTGAGGCAGCCAGTGGGCGCAGCTCTGCAGCTGCCTCAGCCTCTCCCAACTGCTCTGCTAGCCGCATCAGCACACGGGAACCTAGGGCCACCCAGCACCGCAGATCCAGGTGCCGCTCACTGGCTGAGGGGTGTGAAGCCCGGGGATAGTCATCCAGCCCTGAAGGCAGTGTCTTGGGGTTTAGTAGGGTTGGCAAGGCTGGGTCCCGGCCGCGCCAGCGGTAAGATAGTGGCACTGGCCCTGCCTGGCTCTGATGAAGCCAGGAGAACCAGGCACGCAGGCGAGGGAAGGCCCTGCGGAGGAAGGCCAAGTCGGCAGGGTCGCCACCATCTAGCATGTGGGCTACAGGCAAAAGCAGAGTTGGAGGGTTGGCATGGGCTGTCCTTTGCACCAGGAACTCTGAGGGCACCCGGGCTCGGGCCTCATCCCCCAGCACCTGCTCCCGCCCAATCCAGCCGTCAGCATTAAGCAGCCCCAGCCAGTGGCCTATGGCTTCCCGGGTGAGCCGGGGATCCCACCGTTGGATCACCAGCTGGTGAAATCCTTCATCCCAAAGGAAGCCTCTTGGGAAGAATGACCGAGAGGGCACTGCTGTGAAAAGAGGGACAGATGGAAAGAGGACTGGGTCTACCTTCTGCTCAGACCCCTCAACCTCCATGTCTGGCAACACCAGACTCTGTCCATAGAAGTAGCCAATCCCACCAAGAAGGCCACTGAGGGCACCCTGACCCAAAGCCTGCTCCTCAGGGCTCAGGCCCTTCTCCTTTAGCCGGAAAGTCTTCTCAAAGCGCTCTCTAAAGGCTTCAGCATGGCTTTCGAGGGCGTGGGTCAGCAGGCTGCCTGCCAGCTGCTCTAGGGCTTGGCTGCCTCCTGTCCGGGCACTGCCTGATTCAAACACCAACTCCACAGAAAAGGGGACTTTCAGTGTCACCTGTTGTATCAAAAATTGCCCTTGTCCCTGTCCTTGCCCACTTGGGCCTCTGTCGTCCCACTTCAGAGATCCTGGCAAGCCGAGGTAGCGTTCAGGGGAAGCCCCCGGGGGCCGATGCTGAAACCAGTTATTTAGGCGACTCTTCACCATCTCTGTCAGCAAGGGAAGTCCTGGATTGGAGGACCAGAAGACATTGTAGCTTGAAAGGAAGAAGATAAACAGGAAATATTATGCAGGAGGAAGCGGTGAGGATTATAAAAAGAAAGGAGGTGATAAGGAGTCAGGACGGGAGGGTCTTGGCAATGCAGGGAACATGGAGCCTAGTGAGAAGGGAAATGCCTGGTGAAAAGAGGGTAGGGTTAAGGAGATGGAAATCAGACTAAGTCAGCATCCATGCCACCCCTCCCACCATCCCACACTCTCTTCCCGAAGTTACCTGCCATACTTGGGAGTGGTATCTCCTGGACTGGTTGGTGCCAGAAGTGTAAAGCGGAAGTCACCAAGTTCACTGGTGTGCCCACTGATGAACTTCAACTGCCCCTTAGCCCCAACCTCTGGCACAAGGACTTCTTTGCCATCTGTTACCACATAGAAGAACAGGGACACCAAAGGGAGGGCAGAAGTACCTGAGGCCTGGGTGACCAATGAGGAGAGAAAAACAGCATTAGGTTAGCTGCCTTCCCCTCAGAATCAGCCTTAGGGAAAGGGACAGCAGGTGAAAACAACATACATCTAGCAGTGTCAAGGGTCACTGACAGGAAGCACCAGTGGGATGGGATAAAGAGCTATGCTCAGCTCTGGGAAATAATAGTACTTTTGTACCATGTACTGTGCGAAGAACTCTACATATTACTGGTTTTTCCTTTAATCCTTAACAATTCTGTGAATTAGGTGCTATTTTTATTTACAGTGTACAGACGAGAAAATCAAGGCTCAGAAGATGGTAAAAAGAGATGGTCATACAGGCAAGTGTTTAAGTCAAGCAGCAAACTCCGACCCCCTTCTGTTTACCCCCACTTTATCCTGCATTTGCAGGCAGCAAAGAAAGGGTGGAGGAAGTCTGGATGGACTTGGGGAGGGGTGTCCTGAGGGCCCTGACCTGAGGCTCTACAGTCACTCTCCAGCTCCAGTCCCCTCCGTGCTGACCCCCAGGCCTCTTGACGAACTCAGTGGTGAGCCTTAAGGCACCATCCTGGATGTGTTGCCGCCCGAAGGAGACACCGTCGTGGAACTCCCAGCCATAGGGACCCACGCCGTCCCCCTGCTCACACGTATGCCTGAGCTTAGGGGTCCCTGGGGTGGTGCCTTGCTGCGCCCACATCAGTCCTGGGGGTAGAATGGCCACGTAAGTCAAAGAGAGAGCTCTTGTCCCTCTGGGTCGCCGATTACTTCAGGGTCATCCCTCCTCCTAACTCTCCTGATCCACTCCTCACCACCCTTGATCTGGCGCGAAGCTGGGGCGCCCAGATTAAATGCCCGCCTGCCTGCCCGCCCCGGGTCCAGGTTACCGGTGAGGAGAGGCTGCGGGCTTCGAGTCTTCATGCCGAAGTAGACGTGAGGGCGGTAGGTGCCCCAGAAGAGGNTCAAGCCCTGGGTCAGGAAGATTGGGAGAAGGGAATGGCAACCCATTCCAGTATTCTTGCCCCCTCCCCCCAAAAAAGGGGCTCAAAGAAATATTTTACGGAAGGAAATGGCAACCCACTCCAGTACTCTTGCCTAGAAAATTCCATGGATGGAGGAGCCTGCTGGGCTACAGTCCATGGGGTCACAAAGAGTCAGACAGACTTAACGACTTCATGATGAAAAAAACCCTAATCCACATTTATGTTATTCTAGCTATTCACACTCCTCCCATCCAAATTTTAATTATATAAAATTAACACTTTATGTTGCATGCTCACTTATTTCACTTCTGGCCCTACCCTCCAGTGGTAGACTTTTTACTCATTTAACAGTCACCTTCTGACCAAATCAAATGGTCAGTCCTTTCTTGCTACCATTACACCTGGTCTACTTCTATATTTTAGCACTTAGTACACACCTGAATTTCACCATTCACCCTTGAATCTCAGTAATAATAATCAGTTCAAGTCACAAGGTTAATGCTAAATATCTGTAAATTCAACACGTTTACTGCACACTGCCTATCAGCCACTAAGCAAAATGTTGGGGAAAATATTCCCAACCTCAAGTTCACAATCTAGAAGCACAGTGCCAGCATTCAATCCATGTTTACAGCAATGTTTGAACCATCTGTGTTTTCACAGATCAGAGTGGTTAACCTAGTCAAAGGTAAGAGGTTAACCATGGGGGTGGATAACTCGCATTTAGGTAGTCAGTTTCCTTTCATCACTACACAGAGGCCTGTAGCATAAGGCCTCTTACATGCTTATGTTACACGCACTCAATATCTAAGCAGTTCAGACATCTATTTACTTATTTGTATGTGGGGATCTTAGTTCCCAGACCAGGGATTGAACCAGTGGCCTCTGTAGTGGAAGCAGTCTTAATCACTGGACTGTTAGGGAAGTCCCAGATATCAATTCACTTAATCCTCTCAACAGTTCTATGAGGTAGGTACTATTATCCCTATTTTACAAATGAGGAAACAGGCACTGAGACTAAGTAATGTGTCCAAAGTTACATAGCTACTTAAGGGAAAGGCTCAGAATTTCAATCCCAGGCATTCTGGGTTTTACTACTCTTGATTGTCTCCTGATAGTTTTCCTTTAAAGGGAGAGGGGAGAAAACCAGTCCTTTGAAAATATCACTGTTTTAAGCAGAGAAGTAATGTGGTAGGAGGATATATTTGGCAAAGTACATAACAGCCAGTGTCCAGAGATCCTTGAATGCCTGGCTGAACATTAAGTTTTTCTCTAAACCAGTGGCTACCAAGCATTGTTTCTTACAACCTATGGTAAGAAATAATTCTATACTGCAACCAAGTACATGCAAATAAAAACACATCCACACACTTTATATAACTATATTCATGAGTATATGCTTAAAACTTACGTTTCTTAAAGAATACTTCCCACTCCATGTGCCATGCACCATGCACTGATACTTTTTATTCTATTTTACTATTTTTTTAAGGCTGATTTAAACCCCTAAATTAACTTCATGAGATCCACAGCCATAACCTAGTATGAAAAACACTTTAGGCACTGTTCTCTGAAACAAGTAGTGAAAGTTAGTCACTCACTCGTGTCTGACTCTTTGTAACCCCATGGACTGTAGCCCACCAGGCTCTTCTGTCCATGGGATTCTCCAGGCAAGNATCCACAGCCGTAACCTAGTATGAAAAACACTTTAGGCACTGTTCTCTGAAACAAGTAGTGAAAGTTAGTCACTCACTCGTGTCTGACTCTTTGTAACCCCATGGACTGTAGCCCACCAGGCTCTTCTGTCCATGGGATTCTCCAGGCAAGAATACTGGAGTGGGTTGCCACTTCCTTTTCCAGAAACAGGTAGTAGTAAGACATATAACCAATGCTTTGGAAAGATAAAATTAAGGAATGAAAATGGTTAGAAAAAAAGGAGACCAGGTGAGAGAATACAGCAATAATACAAGAGCATGAATGAGAATGGAGAGAACATTTCAGGAGATTTTAAGATAAAATATTCTGAACTTACTTACTGGATATGCAGGGAAAGGGAGAGGGCAGAACCAGAGATAAAGCTGTGGTTTCCAGCTCAAGAGGCTAAGCAGATGAAGTGCCTTTTAAAGGAATAAGGAAGTCAAGAGGCAAGTACAGTTGACTCTAAAACAATGGAGGTGGGGAAGGGAGTTAGGGGCTCCACTCCTTCAGCGTTGAGAAGTGGGGGATAACTTTACAGTCAGCATCCATGATTCCACAACTGCAGATTCAAACAATCACAGATCATGTAGTATTTATTTTAAAAATAAGCATATAGGAGCACCCTTGCCGTTCAAACCTGCTGTTGTTCAAGGATCACTATAGACAATACGCAAAGATTATCAGCTTTATTTTGGACAAAAAGTGTTGCTGGAATTTGGAGAAAAATGGTAGTAGGTACCCTGACTATATAGCACAGAACTTAAGATTAGAGCCAAACAGAAATATAGGATTTAACCCAAGAGGATAGTTCAAGTCATGACAGAAGACAAGATGCCTCAAAAATAAGAGGAAGGAGAGCAGTACACCTTTATGGTTAAGAGAAGACAAGGGGCCCGAGAGGAAGAAAAAGTCCCACAAGGAGTGAATAAGAGCGGCAAACGCGAATGGAAAGATGAGGGCTGGGAAAACAGCATTTCTAGTAAGAGTAAGAGGTACCTTGAGTAGTGGAAGGAGAAGCCAAATTCAAAAGGGTTAAGCAGTGAGTGATGGTAAGAAACTGAAATAAATTTGTCCGCACCCCTCCCGTCTTTCCTCGTCTCACAGACACTGGTTACGTTTGTAGTCACAGGCCTCTTTTTTGGCGTTCTGTGGCCCTCTAGATAGTGATATAAGTAATTAAGTTTCTTCTTAAGTGTCCTTAGCAGTCTTGGGTTAAAATCTGCTGACTGGTCTCTTCCGTGCTGTCAGCGCCCGGTACTGGCGCTCGGCTTGTCCCCGCTCGCCGCCGCGCCCCTAGCCTGGATGTGGGAAGCGAAAGCAGAGAGCATTTCCTGGGCGGTCAGGTGAGCGCCGCGCATAATCAAGCGATGCCCATCTCCTGGAGGGAAAAAACGAGTCAGGCACCAGGACTGCGGGGCCGGGGTCGAGGGCGCGCGACTCCCGCCCGACTCCCAACGAAACCCACCGAACAGCACGTCCACGCAAGGCTCGGAGCCGTCATGCCTCACGTCCGCAATCACTGAGCAGTTGAGGTTCGTGCAGCGAACTTTCTCGCTACTAACCGCCTGGAGGAAGGTCCTGCGGTGAGAAAACGGCGTGAGCGCCGGGCAGAAGGGAATAGATCCCCAGCGGGAGGGAGGCGTGCCCCTTCACCCCGCATCACTGCCCCTCGTACCTCGTCGATTCCACGTTCTTCTCGAAGGGGCAGAACTGAACCCGAACCTGCTTGACCGAGCGGAGTCCAAGCCGAGCCAAGGCCGCCGCCATGGTGACACCCGCCCCGGAAGGACTCGTGGCTGGCGGAAGTGTCTAGTGCGAGACTCTGTGAGCCGCGGCGCACTTCCGCAGTCACGGACCTCCGCTCGGTGCGGGTTCTCCGCCGGTGTTGGCGGTGCCGGTCCCCAAGCCGCCGCCCTGGGCTCCCCAACCGAGAGAGGAGGAACGCCAGGAAGGAGAGAGACGGTTTCGGCACAGGGTATGGAGGGCCCAAAGTACGCTCTCAATAAACACTACGTGACATCAGTAGCCCTCTTGTACCACGGTGAAGACAGTGAATAATGCGAAAGCCATTTGCTCCTGGCTCGGATGACACGCCTTTTGCAGCCTCTCCCTCTCTGCACCCTGCTGTGCTAGATCTAGGTTAACACCGTGTTAAGTGCTGGTCCCTTCCAAGGGGAGGGCACTACCACCGCAGGGATTATAAACCTACCAGAGGGTGAACCCTACTCAGGTAATTTCAGATTAAATGTGTGGACTCGAGTAGCTAACGCTTACAAGTGAAGGTTCTACAGCCCACTATTCTTAAATGACTAAAAATAGTAAGGAGGGCAGTACAGGGTACTGTAACATAGGCCATGGGGACTGATTTGGCTGTAGAAATTCCACCTCTGTGGTTCCTGAGGAATTACTTTGTAGTAGTATCCCAACTTGTCTTGTGTTTAGCCTGGCTCCTGGGATTTAAGAGGAAGTGACATCAAGGCTTCCCGCTTTCTATTGCTTTTCCCTCTTCTCCTGGGATCCAACCCTAAAGTCTTACTCCCAGGATTTAGCTGCTAGTGTCTAGCCCTGAGATGTCTTTACTGATGGGGAACTGTGCCTAAGCCTCCCAAGAATGCTGACCTCCAGGTTTCAAGCTGTGATTATGCCCTTTACTCTGGATTCCAGGCAATTGGAGTAGTGATCTTGGATTAGCTTTTCAAGTCCAGGCTCTGTGTATCTTGTGGTTCTCAGATATGCTTTCTTCCAGGCTCCCAATTAAGCTTTTAAAATATGCATTTCTAAATGTCTGGGCTTTTTCAGACAGAGATGGGGAGCTCTGACTAGCTTCTAATGAGGGTCCTTAGGATTCAGAACTGGTCCCCAGGCAGGAAAGAAAAGATAAGTGCCAGCGAGGATGCTGGTGCTGCCTCAGAGCAAGCCAGGCTTGCTGGTTTCCTACCAGGTAAGCATCAGGGCTAGGTCCTCCCCGCAGTGTGCTTAGCAGCTGAGCTGTCTGGGTTGGAAATACTCCAGGCCGAAGAGGGGGCTCCAAGCTCTCCAGGCTGTTGAGGCTGCTGCTGGGCAATTCCATGGTCTGAACCTCATTACATGTACCTGGTAAGGCAGGAGGGGAAGGCAGGTGGCTAGCAAGGGGGACACTAAAGCCAGATTGAGGATGGGAATGGGTTACGAATAATGAGCTAGGGGCGAAGAGAGCCTGGACTTGGGGAGGGAGAGTGACTCACAGCAACGGGGAAGCCCCCTCTGGACTTGAGTCTTGGGTAGGGGCTGCTGCAACAGACACAGCAGGGCCCCATCCAGCCGCTGGAAGATGCTGAGCATGAACAGAGTCTGGCGAAGTTCTGGGGACAGGCCCCACTGCTCTTCCTCCAGCAAGTCCCTGACCACTCCAAAGTCTTGTCTGAGCTGCAACGCCCCCTGCAGGCTGAAGGCCAAGGTACAGTGTGGCCACCTGACCCTCCTGCCTCTGCAAACTGCTCTTCCCCACCATTCTCCTCCCTTTATTCAGTTCTGTTCATCGCCCTGCCACTTCCTTTTCTTCTCACCTGAACCGGATCCCATGAGAGAGGATGTGGTCAAGCCAGGCACCCAGGATGGCGGTCAGCGCCTGGCTCAGGGCAGGGGCCTGGGCTTGGGGTGGCAGTCCGTGCAGTCCTTGCAACACAGGCTCCAATATCCTGCGGACCACCAACTCAGCATACTCACTAGGAATGCTGGGAAGTTCTGGAGTGAGAGAAGAGAAAGGACAGGATATGAGGTTAGGGAGATCCCTCCAGCCTCTAATGGAGCATTTGGGGGAAGACGGTAGGATTTCAGGGTGTGGGGACAAAGAAGGTAAGGACGAAGATGGAGGCAGAGAGGTGGAGCCCCTCAAGGACGCGGAGGGGGGTTGGACACTGTTACCCTGGGAAGCCTGGGAGGAAGTGCCGAGATGAGTTACCAGGACACAGACGATGCCTCCAGTACCGACCCCGTGGCATGTGGAGTTCAAAGTCCTGTGTGGCTTGTTTATGGCATTCTTGAAAAAAGAGACTCAGTGACTCTTCAGGCAGGAGCTGTGGGGATAAGGAACAAGTAAAAGGGCTTGCTTATCTGTGAGGGATTTGTCAAGTCATATGCTCTTCTAAATCTGAGGTGTTTATTAACCTGATATCCATAAAGCCCCAGAACAGAATAGTATGCATACTTGTATGGGCTTGGGCATTTTCTGAGGAGAGATGCTATACACTTTACTGAGTTTTCCTAAGGCCTGGACTGAGAAAAGATTATGGACAATAAGATTACCCTGCTCTCCTCAGCTTGGTTCAGAAAATGGATATCCTCCAGGTTAATTTTATTCCGTAGGAACATTAATAGGAAAAAAAAGATGGAGACACCCTCACTACCACCAGTGTTCAAAAACAAATGCTACAGAGAGGGGTCTGCATGATCTGCAGACAGGCAGTGGCTGAAAAGAGAAAAGTTAATTGTATGATCTTCTGTCACCTATGAAAGGAAGGCAAGGACTGCTTTAGATCAGGAGCAATCAATATAACTTTCTGAGATTCAAGAACCTTTGGCATGTCCTCACACTGAATATTCTTTATAGCCACTTCGATTTCTCCAAAACATAACCCACAAAGCAAGAAAAAGTCCATGTGCTGGTTTAGTTTCTCTGGTTTAATAGGTTTTGTTTTGGGATGGGGGAGAAGACAGCAAAAAGAGAGAGGTGTCTACAGCCCATCTTGGAGAAGAACCTCAAGAATTGGGGTGTGTAGTGGCAGGTCTAAAGAAAAGGTGACTATGCCTGAAGCCTGAAGAGGATGGGACTGGGTTGGGG
>SJYA01001558.1:289887-311273 GCA_006410615.1 Neotragus moschatus | reverse complement strand
GGTGAAAGGAAAGGGGGATTGTGTGTGAGGGGGGAGGGGGTGGGGGGGGGGGGGGGGGGGGGGGGTGGGCAGATTTGGGGGGCGAGGGCCCCTGTGGCTCCTGGTACATATCCTGACAACAGCCTATCTAAATCCAAACTCTTCTCTTAGCCCAAACATCAGAACCCCTTTCTGCCTTATATATGATAAAGAAGTTACCCTTTTGTCAACTGACATTTGTTAGGAAATTCTGTACTCAACACTCAGGAAATACAGAGTCACACTATGAGACAATTTTTTCTTTGAGACATTACAATCCAGCTGAGGAGAAAATTGACATCTGATTCTTCTTTTTTGTCCCAGTGCTATATGTAGTTGAAAGCCCAGAACAGACCCAGCAGTAGAGCAAGGCACAAAACTAGACGGCGTTTTGTTCACATGGTGAGCACACTGTCCCTGCCCCTTTTGCTCTGTTCTCACTGCAACAACCAAGAGTTGGACCTTTCTCATATTATGTCTCCCCACTTCCCTTCTATGCTGACTGCTATAGCTACATCAAACTCTATCATTTATAACTTAGAATGGCTCCCTGTCACTTATGAGATAAAGTCTAAAATCTGTGGGCTGGTGTTCACTGCCCTCCACGTCTTGATGACACCCTACTCCTCCACAGTCCTCCGCCCCTACCCTTGACATGTGCGTGCTAGGGCAAGTATATGCCCATGTACATGCGCACACACACAAAGGGAGCTTTTGTTTTGGTCAGGCCACCTCCCCACTATTCCCCCAAGGAACTATGAACTCCCCACCTCCAGTAACCCCTGATGCTCCTCTGAGGCTACCCATCCACCAGCTTGAGCCACAGGCCCTGCATGGAGCTTCTGTTACCACATTCCCACCAACACCTTCCCTTCCCAGAGCTCCCACAATCATCACCGCCCAACCTACTCATGAAGAGCCTGTTCTGGGACATGTTGAATTGAAAGAGGACATGGGAGTAAATTGATGTAGAAATGCCCAACAGGCAGATGCAGATGGTGGATTAGGGCTAAACTATGAGGGTTCACAGCACCTTGGTGCAGAGAGAGTGGAGGGACAGGGACTACACCTCACAACCATGCCCCTATATTCAGGGCAAAGAGGAGACATCTGGGCAGGAAGAGAAAACAAAAAGCAGAGGGACATCATCCACAATAGGGACAGATGGAGTGTAAGATGGAGAAAAAAACAGAGTTTAACTCATAAATTTAGAGGAAAATAATAATAGAAGAAGCAGCCAAGAATGCATGAGAATCACCACTGTAGAACAGGGATTAGAAGTCATGGAGGCAATTAAAGTGCTATTTTTTTCATTACAAGCCTTCTAGAATAATATTTTGAGTTTTAATAAAAATATAAGTTGTACTTTTACAAAAAACATTCTATCAAAAACTAGTAAAAAGTCAATCATTTATCTTGCTTATTCTCTACAAAATATACCTCAAAGTAACCAAATAATTTTTGAGGCAAGTTTCACTTGGGACTTCCCAGGTGGTCTAGTGGTTGAATCCACTTTCCAATGCAGGGGACCCCGGTTCAGTTCCTGGTCAGGGAACTTAGATCCCACATGCAGAGGGCACCTGAGCCCCCACACTCTGGTGCCCATGCACAATGAAAGATCTCATACTTCAATAAGGACTGCACATGCCACAACTAAGACTCAGCCAAATAAGTAAATTAAAAATTTTGAAGTTTCACTTTGTAAGAGTAATCTGATTAATAATGAAGAAAGGATGACAGAATTAGAATGTCACCACCAAAAAAAAAAAAAAAAATGTCACCACCTTGCACCCTCTGATGAAGTAATGGATATAGACAGTGATCATCAGTGGCTATTAAAGTCACAACAGGAGAGCCTGACATAGGAGTTGGGGGTTGGGATATACAAATGAAAGAAATTGACCATGAGTTGATTGTTATTAAAGCCTCAGTGGTAGGAAGATGGAGGTCCATTATATTCTTATACTTCTGTATTTTAAAAAAATTTTCCATAATGAGAGGACAAAAAGTGGGTTTAGTGGCAGTCCACACAAGAAAAGGTACATTCAGGGGCAATTCCAAGGCACTTGAGTTGTTCTACCACCATCACAACCACCCCACCAACCCCCAAGCTGGTGTCTTTCCTTACCTGGATCTGCACAGTCAGCTTCCGGATCTCCAGGCCCAGCTGCTGCTCCACATCCAGAGCCAAGCTTTCCTCTGAGGCCAGGTGAGACAAAGCCTCTGCCTCCTGCAGTAGAGGCTTTGATAGAAACAGAGTGAGCTCTGAGCCCAACGCAGGATGCTCCCCTCCTGTTCCCTAGCTACTCACAGGTAAGTCCTTCTGGATCAGGAGCAGGAAGGAACCTGGGGCCCATGCTGCCAGATGCTGCTGAGTTCTGCTCCAAAACCAGAGCAAGGCAGTCTGCAGGGTACAGAGCCCCAGGGCAAGGGGTGCAGGAGCTGCGGAGAGGAGGGACAGAATATCTGAAGGGATATGGAACACCTTTGGGAAAAGGCAGGTTTCAGAACAGAATAAGGAATAAAGGGGGTATCCTCAAGTGTTCTATCCCCTCCATCCCCAGCACCTTGTCTCACCTGGCGGCCTGCAGAGGAGGAGTCCTGACCTGGGCTCCCGGAGGGCATCCAAGAGAGGAGGGAAGAGCTGTTGTAAAAGTTTGCTGGTACAAGAAGATGAGGAAAGGCTGCTCTGATTTCCACCAGCAGATCCCAAGACCTGGCAGAAGCCTGAAGATGAGGGGTATGGTTTGATAAGGAAGGGGCAATCCGGGGCTTGTGTCACTGCCATTACCCCTTCCTCCTCACCTTGATCCCAGCTCCAAATAAGAGACTGATGAATTAGGTTGCGACACAAAGAAGCCAGCTCCTTCTCACACTCCTGAGGCAGTGATGCTAGTAGAAGAAATGACTCTGGAGCCTGAAAACAAGGTCTCTCTCTTCCATAGCCACTGCCCCCACTCAGTGATGGGGGAAGAGGGGAGATTTCCCCCAAGACTCAAGGCTGGCATGGAAAGCAAGACCTTGCCTTGAAAGCTAAGAAGCTTATAACCTGAACCCCCAGGGGCTGGGTGGGGTGGGGGATGTTCCCTCTAAAGGGCCTGCTTTTGTAGTCTTGTGGCAGGTGAGTGAGGTGTATATGGAAGTAAATGACTCCAACCTTCCCAAACACCCACCCAGGCCCATCACTCACCCTGACCCAGTGCCTGACTCAGTTGCTGTGCCGCTGCCCTGGGGTCCCTCCAGGGTCCTAGACTTAGGCTCTGAGCACAGGCTGCCCACAGCAGGGTCCAGTACTGGCTCCACAAGGCTCCGGCCCCTCCAAGCCCCAGTTCACTGCTGGGTGAACCCGTCAGGCCCCCCAACAGGCCCAGCAGCCCTGGCAACAGCTCCCGCTCCTCTTGGCACCATCTGAGGAGCTGGTCCCTCAAGCCAGATTCTCTGAGCGCCTCATCCAGCCAACCTGCCACCTGGCAACCCCGCTCCCCTGTCAGGAGGCNGAAAGGGACAACAGAGGATGAGATGGCTGGATGGCATCACTGACTCGATGGACATGAGTTTGGGTGAAGTCCGGGAGTTGATGATGGACAGGGAGGCCTAGCGTGCTGCGATTCATGGGGTCGCAAAGAGTCAGACATGACTGAGCGACTGAACTGAACTGAAGTGAACACTTACTAAAGAAACAATCCTCCTTATAACCACAGAATGTCCAGGCCAAGCCTTGAAGGCACTTGCCTTATTTTGTGAATGAGTAAGCTGAGGTCCAGAGAGGTTAAATGACTTGTCCAAAATCAAACATTCAGACAGTGGCAGAGGCGGAACTAAGGTGCAAGCAGCTCTGCTCCAGCACGGTGTTCTCTCCAGCTCTGTGCTGCCCGGCTAGTTAAGAGCAATAAAAACCAATGAATAACAAGGTTTTAAATTATATAACACAGGCTATGTTAGTGCCGTTTTTTTACTGGAGGGGTTTCCCTGGTGGCTCAGACAGTAAAGAATCTGCCTGCAATGTGGGAGACTTAGGTTCGAACCCTGGGTTGGGAAGATCCCCTGGAGGAGGAAATGGCAACCCACTCCAGTATTCTTGCCTAGAGAGTTCCACAGACAGAGGAACCTGGGGGGCTACAGTCCATGGGGTTGCACAGAGTCAGACACGACTGAGTGACTTAACGTGCGCACATGCACACACACACACACACACACACACACAAACTGGAGATGAAAGAGTCTGGAAAGGCTTTAGGCAGAAATGGGATTTGAACTTGAACTTCATCTTGAAGGTAAGGCAAAGTGTGGTGAGAAAAGCTCAGAGCCAGAAAGGTTTCAAGGACAGCTGGGGGAAGACCCCCAAAGCTGGAAGGAGCCTGGTAGCAGAGGGAGGGCAGCAGCTAAGTAAGGAAAGACTGGAAAGCTTAGCCAGGGGGCTTTTTGGAAGGGTCCAAGTCCCAGGCTAGACTCAGTCCTGCCTGTGGCCCTGGCATTGGGGGATTACTGGAAAATTTTGAGACTGGGTGTAATTGCTGAGAACTTGGTTTGGGGAAGAAACAGATAAAGTGCAAGGGAGAGGCCAGCCAGGAACTGTGGCACTCGTTTAAGCATTGAGCTAGCCCCAGGGTGTTCATATTCAAGGATATGACAAGGGACACAGCTGGAAGAGCAGGTCAGAGGGCTCCATCTCAGCGGCGGCATCGTGGCTGAGTAGGGACAGGATGGTGAAGAAGGCTGGACTGAATGCCACCATCAGCCCTTGGGAAAGCAGGAGAATTAGTGAAGGGAGGTGATAACAGCATGAAAGCCAGCAGCATGCTTTGAGATGCTGAGCAGGGAGAGGTCGGCCTGTCAAATTCTCCAGGCTGGGTAGCTAGTTTGTGGTTGCCATGGTGGAGAGGTTAACCCAGCCAGGCTCCTTGCCCTGTCCCAGAGTTCCCCACAACGCCAGCCTCCCTCCCCCTTCCCATCCCAGGACATAGTGGGTTTTCTTTGATGGAGAAATGATCAAGAAATGATGGCTTGTGGAGAAGGATCCTCCAGGAAGCCAGCAACCTGCTAAGGAGCTGGGGGCTGAGGAGGAGCGTGTGAAAGAGAAAGCAGAGAAGAAACGACTCGGGAAGAAGGTAGCTGGAGGGCAAAAGGAGTGGGAGCCCTGAGGGATTTGGAGGTGGGAGTAGGAAAGAACTCAGGATGGCTGGGGGGCCAGCAGGGCTCAGGGACTGGAGGGTCTCCTGGAGGCCATTTGGTGCGGTGGTTGTAGAGTCACACTCTGCTGCCTGGGCTGGAATCTGCCTGCTTTCTAGGAGCCCTTTGCCTGGTGACGGTCTTATCTGCTTTTTCACATGTAAAATGAGGATGCCAACAAAACCTACCTCAGCTTCAAGATTAAGTGACATAGTGTATGCAAAGCTGTTAGCCCAGTAACATGGGATATAGTATATATTGTCCACATGAAGAGCTGGTCTCAACTTACTAATTTTGTGTATGGATGTTTAAGTATAGTGCTCAAAATACCTCCTCCTCTTCTTTGTCATTGTTACCGGAGCGTCAGAAAGATCAGAAGCAAAGAGAGTGCTTGAAGAAGGATGGCAGGGAGTCCAACAGGAATGTCTGCAGGCAGATCCCGAGAGCACCAAGTGCCAGGAGGTGGGACGGGAAAAGCAGGCAGCTCAAGCTGATCCCAGCTCTAGCTATTCACATTCCCTTCAGGCTGAGGCCATTACAGATGGCGATGGGAGCCCCCTGTCCAGCTCTGGGAACCCAGCTCAGGGACAGTGTAGCAAGGAAGAAGAGCGAGCCTCCTTCCTTCCCTTCATGGTCTCTGCCCGCCCTCTCCTCCCACTACTCTAGGACATATGTCATCCCTGCCCTTCCTTAACTTTCCTTTCTGCTCACAAGACTCACTGGATCTGTCTGTTAATAGTACCTTTGTGTCTCTCACTTTCAGCAAGGTTGGAGATTGACCCCTCAGTGCCCACAGAGAAAAGGGACTAAGTCATTAGCCCTAACGCAGAAGCCTGGTCTCCAAGGAAAGATGAACCGGGAAGGAGGAAGCACTCCAGAAGAAGAGAGCCCTAGGCAGAGTCGTAAGGCAGAGGTGAGGAGGTGGGCAGGAGAACCTCAGCTAGAACCAGGGGAAGGGGTGCCAGAGGGCTTTGGGAAGAGAGGTGATCTACTTAGGGTTGAGGGCAGTGACTAGTAGAAGGAGTTCTCTGGCCCCAAGGTTAAGAGACCAGGGATAGAGATCCATCACTGTCCCCCTGACCCAGGGTAGTTTCCTCTACAGGAAAGTCGGGCTGATTCGATCTTGCAGAACTGTCATGAGGACTCCATGAGTTCCATAATGCAAAGCGTTTGAACAAAGGAGAAGGATTTGGGGAGGCTGAGGCCTTGACTTTGCTTCCCATCCCTAGGTGATCTCCAGGACTGCTGGCAGCTGCCTTACAACAGAGCCAGGAGCTGGCAAGTGAGATTTTTTCTCTCTCCTTCCTCACCCATCCCTCCCTAGGATAGCCCCATCTGAACTTCCCACTCTCCCTTCTCCCCAGAGTTGGGTACCAGCTTTGCTGAAAATGGTTTCTACCACAAGGCCATGGTCCTCTTCACCTGAGTCTTGAAGTTCAACCCCCAGGACCACTAGTAGGTGGCCAGGGTGAGGGGTCTCTGTGCTGAGCTATCAGGGCAAGGCTGGGTGCCAAGGGCCGAGACATTTGCCCACTTTGTTTTTTATCAGGTTATTTGGAAATTGCTCATTCTGCAATGAATGGCTGGGTCAGCAGGTGTGAGCCCTGACTGATGTAGTCCCTGGGGCCTCTTCCACCTGGGCAAGGCCTTGATAGGACTGCAGGTAATGGGTCTGAGGTTGGAAGCAGAAGAGGAATTTGGGTGGGATGGGGTGGGAATCAGGTGTACATTGACATTTTCTAGTTAAGGTACTACCGAAATGTCCTAGTGGTACTAGGAGCTGGAGCCAGTTTGAGAAAAGGGAAGTTGTAACATTCCTTGATTCCGCTGACACCTCAACCTTCTGCTTTCTAATTCCTCTGGGACCAAAGCATTTTGAAGAGGCAGCAGTGTGTTCTGGAGACTCTGAGAGGCAGGTCCCAGCTTGACGCAGTCTGGGAGCTAACATTCCTGCCGCCTGCAGATCACCCTGGTAAGGGGATCAGGCCCACTCTTATGCTGAGGGGGCAACAGAGGGAACTGGCTGAGTTTGCAATAACAAGTGGTGCTACCTTCTGCCTCAGACAGATAAGGGGTACAGGACGCACAGGATAAGGGGGACATGGGCAGCCCTGCTGGAAGGTGTCAGGGCCCCTCCCTTTCCTTCCTCAGCAATACCAGCGAAGAGGAATCTCCGGGCTGCCTCCATCAACTGAACTTCTCCATCCATTTTTCCACGTTGAGCTGGGGCCTTTAAGCCCCTTCTGCAGTTGCCCTGGAAGTACTGCCCCAAGGGCCCCTGGCCTTCTGTCTCCACCCTTGCTTTATCCCCAACCTGAGCCAGTCTGACTGGTCCTTCCCCTAGACTCAGAGCAGAAGACCCGGTCCTCTCCACCTCCAGGACTCCTCAGAGGGCTGGGGCATCCAGGGACTCGGGCCCCAGCATCGACCTCACACCAGATGAAGGAGTACCTGTCCCTGATAAGGCAGGGCTGTGTGCATCCCACAGGGATAAAGGACACGGTGCAATCGCAGTTCACTGCACATTGTAAGACCTGTACTCTAAAACCACAGTTGGGAACAGCCCTGGCAGTCATACCTTTTGACACAGAGACCCTCTGATGAGAGAAAGGAGCCCTGCTTCCACTGAAATAGCCTTTCTTTGGTTCTTAAGCAGATGGCTGCTTCTGGGAGCAGTAAGGAAAAATAAAATCCCCCAAGGCTCAAGAAGGGATCTGTACAAAAATTCAGATTTTCAGACTATAACAGACCTGTCTGTAGGAACATCTGAAGCTTGCTCTTGGTCTTGGGGATCTCACCAGCCAGAGCTCTGTGCTCAGGAATGGGGTCACAGTGATGAATAAGGCCTAAGTCTTGATCTGCAGCTTGCTGGAAGCCCATTTCTTCCTAATCCCAGTTCTCACCCTGTCCTCTCCAGCCTCAGTTCTCATGCCTGGCTTCCTGTTCACTCTTCTATGCATATTCTGACCTCTCCTTTGTCCAGTGGTTCTGATGCTCACCTCCTTCCACTGCTAGAAGATTCACCAAGGGTATGCATTTGGGAAGCCCCTTACCAGCCCCTTCCTGGAGCTGGCAGAGTCCATACATCTCCATATACCCCACCTGCTGGCTCTCCCACTGATGCAGCCTCAGCAGATACACAGGCTTCTGCTCCTTTGGTCTTACTCTTTCTCCACTCCAGCGCTGGGCACTGTAACTAGCATTTCCCGCATGTGAATTTACTTAGTTTTTCTACCCAGGATCACTGCCCCTAAAAAAACTAAAATTCTCTAACTTCTCTATAAGAAACACGACCTCCTTCTAGTTTTTCCTCTAAGATCTTGACAGCCCCTCCTGGCTGGTTCCTCCCTGGCTCTGCCTGGGACTCTCAGTTCATTAAAATGTGAATCTGCAGGCCTCCCAGTGTGCTGTTCTTTGGAGAACCATTTATCAGGATGAATGACTCTTGCTGCCCTATGAGTCTTACTCAACACCATTTGTATCTAGAGATAGGAGGAGCTGAGACACTTCCTTTGTTTAAGGCTTTCCCAAATTCTTTTGTTTAGGTTGCAGGCCTCGTAAATACTGTTTGGCAAAATGCAGTCTGTCCTTACAAGTTGCGTCGCCTTGGGCAGATTTCTCAACACCTGTGCTTCGGTTTTCTCTTCTGTACAGTGTGGGTGATCCCTGCCTCACAGGGCTGCTATGAGGGCTGAAAGAGAAAGTGTGAGAAAATACCTACCAAAAGTCTGGGACAGAGGGAGTGTTCAATAAACTGAGTTTTATCTGAAGTTGTCCTACCTTTTCATGATTCCGACGCCAGAAAGAGAGGAGCGTGACTGAACTGCTGCTTATCTCACAGAGGGCCGGAGTTCGTGGGACTGCGGTTCTCAAAGCATCAGTAGCATCAGTGTCACCTGGGAGCTTTTCACAAATGCAAATTCTCAGGCCCACCCTAGGCCTTCTGAATCAGAAACCAAGAATAGGGCGCAACAGTTTATGTTTCAATAAGCCCTCCAGGTGATTCTGAGGCATCCTGACATTTGAGAAGGTCTGCTCTAGGACCTGGGCTTCCCTGGTGGCTCAGATGGTAAAGAATCCACCTGCAATGCAGGAGACCTAGGTTTGATCCCTGGGTTGGGAAGATCCCGCGGAGGAGGGCATGGCAACATACTCCAGTACCCTTGCCTAGAGAATCCCATGGACAGAGGAGCCTGGTGGGCTACAGCCCATTGGCCCACACAGAGTCAGACGTGATTAAAGTGACCCAGCAGCCGCAGCAGCAGCTCTAGGTCCTAGCAGAGGAGACATCCATCCAGNCGCGGAGGAGGGCATGGCAACATACTCCAGTACCCTTGCCTAGAGAATCCCATGGACAGAGGAGCCTGGTGGGCTACAGCCCATTGGCCCACACAGAGTCAGACGTGATTAAAGTGACCCAGCAGCCGCAGCAGCAGCTCTAGGTCCTAGCAGAGGAGACATCCATCCAGGAGGCTATTTTGGTGCTACAGGTTTGAGTTTTGTTCATTCAAGGCTTGATTATAAGAGGTGGCAGCCCGGGGCTAGAATTTAGGAAGCCTTAAGTAGAGAAGGGTTCTAGCCTCTCAAAAGCAATGTCTCCTCCCCAGTACCTCTTAGACTGTCCTAGGCTTGAATCTTCCCCAAGAGCCATAGGACTCCTGACACCTTGCCTCCACTTTATCCCACAGTCACACTGCTAACTGGTAGGGTTCTGACCCAGTGCCTGAGCTCTGAGTCCCCAGGGCTGGAAAGCAGAATGGTTAGAATGACCGAACATCGTGGTTTTCCTGAGACAGGGATTTCCAAAGGTGTGGAAATTTCCGTGCTAAAACTGGGAAAGTCCTGGGCAAACACGAATGAGTTGGTCATTCCAATTTAAAGGTTCCAGAGAGGCAGACTTTAGAAGAGCATGAAGGGAATACAGAGGGGATCCTGCACAGGACCCAGGGGAGGTATGTGTGTGTTGTATATGTGTACTGAAGAGGCAACACAGGCGCAAAGAATACTTTTTGTGCATGACAGATGGCAGGTTCTTAGCTCTACGTAGTCATTATCTGTTCCTGTCAATGATGCGGAAGCAGTAAGGCTCCTAACTATGAGTTGGGATGGCTGGCTCAGGGAAGACCTGCACTCCCTCCCCATCACAAGCGGGAGGATGATTAATCAGCAGCGTTAGAAATCATCTCAGGAAAGCCTGCTGGAGGAGGTCAGCTGGGCTTTCTACCCTGCAAGCAGCTTACCCCAAGCTCTGCCTCAGAGTGTGGGATCAGTCCTCCCCACCCTCCCTCGGCCACCACCACCATCCTGGTGGGGACGTTTTCCCACCAGCCCAAGGTGGGATGGAGGTCCCAGAAGCAGGGGTATGTCACCTCTCCCAGCGCTTATCACTTTGGGCCTCAGTGTAGGACTCTGCTGGGGAAAAGACGAAGGGTCGGGACCCTATTAATAAATGGCCTCAGGGTGAGGAAGGAGGAGACGCAGGTGGGACGCTGTCACTCTGGCACCAGTCTGTTAGTTAGGTGCAAGGTCTGCCAGGCAGCGGCGGATCAAATCCCTAGTGGAGTTCTGAAACTAAGGCGGCCCCTGAAGTGAAGTGACGTGAAAGTCGCTTAGTTGTGTCCAGCTCTTTGAGATCTCATGGACTATACAGTCCATGGAATTCTTCAGGCCAGAATACTGGAGTGGGGTAGCCTTTCCCTTCCCTGGGAGATCTTCCCAAACCAGGAATAAAATCGGGGCCTCCGCATTGCAGGCAGATTATTTACCAGCTGAGCCACCAGGGAAGCCCAAGAATACTGGAGTTGGTAGCCTATCCCTTGCCCAGCGGATCTTCCCAACCCAGGAATCGAACCTGTGTCTCCTACATTGCAGGCGGGTTCTTTCTTTACCAGCTGAGCTAGGGAAGCCCCAAGGTGGGGGCTAGAGGAGGGGTTGGCAGCTATCAGAGTCCAGTGCCCTTCCCCTCACCCAGCGTCTCTGGAGCAGAAAGCTGACAAGTACCAGATCTGAAGGCTGGCTGGATGCCTGGGTCTACATCCTGACTTAGGGGTCCTTCTTTTGTAAAACGGACATAACCTATCACCTACTTTATAGGGTTGCTATGAGAGCTAAAGGAAACATCGGATCTAAAGCGCTCGGCAGAGTGCAAAGCACGGAACCTTCGCAATAATCAGGAGGTTTTGCTCCGGGCGCCAGGACTGAGGAGCGCTGTGGAAAAGGCAACCTACTCCAGTATTTTTGCCTGGAAAATCCCATGGACGGACGAGCCTGGTAGGCTTTAGTCCATGGGGTCTCCAAGAGTCGGATACGACTGAGCTTCTTCACTTTCACTTTTCACTTTCATGCACTGGAGAAGGAAACCCACTCCAGGCAACCCACTCCAGTGTTCTTGCCTGGAGAATCCCAAGGACCCGGGAGCCTGGTGGGCTGCCGTCTCTGGGGTCGCACAGAGTCGGACACGACTGAAGCGACTTAGCAGCAGCAGCAGGGGCGGCAAAGTCTGGACTTTATTCTCAACAATCGGGGAAGGTGGGCGTCTGGGCTGTAAGCCGGAAGGGGCCCGGATCGACACGTTCCCTCCTACCCCGAAACCCGGACAGGGCGCGGGGGCGCGGAGGTCAGCGCCGCAGAGCCCTGGAGGCAGCTTTGCCTTCAATCGTCCACCTGTATCTCCTCGTCAGAAAGGTGGAGCTCAGAGTCAGGCCGGGCGGGGCCAGGGCCGAGGCCTGGGGCACCGCCCGGCAGCGCGAGGCGGCACTGGGCTTCTGGGGACAGCGAGCGCAGTGAGGCCAGGTCGGCGCGCATCTCCTCCACGTCGCGCTTGAGTTTGGCGCGCCGGTTCTGGAACCACGTGACGACCTGCGCGTTGGCCAACCCGAGCCGAGCCGCCAGCCCGTCGCGCTCGGACGGCGCCAGGTACTTCTGGAAGACGAAGCGCTGCTCCAGCTCCAGCACCTGCTGCGCGGTGAACGCCGTGCGTGACTTCCGCCGTCTGCGGCCAGCCGGGCCGGAGCCCAGCGCGCCCGGGGCCGCGCGGCCTGCGGGGACAGGGTGGGGGTCAGCCTCCTAGCCTGGGGGAATCAGGCTTCGGTCCGTGAGGAAAAGCGGGCGTGGGGTCAAGCCAGAGATGGGGGAGGTTTGGTGCGGAACCAGAAGGCGAACCGGAGCCCGAGCCGCGGACCTTTCCCAAACTTTGCGAGGGGCGACGGTGGTGTTTCAGCCCCGGAGGTGGGGCGCAAAGTGGAGCTGGCCTCCAGGGTACCCTTGGGAGCCAGAAGGATGAGGGCATCTCGCAGGCTCAGGGGACTAGGAGGAAGGCGGGACCAGCCAGAGGAGAACGGGCGCACCTTCTGGAGTACAGGGCGGGGACTCTGAGGCCTTCCGGAGCCCCTGCTGGAGAGGACTTGCAGGTCCAGGCCGGCACCAGTGGCGGGGGCCGACCATGGTCAGAGTAGGGGCAACCAGCTAGCATGGTGAGTGTAACAGAACCCTGATCTTGCTCTGTTTTAAACTCGTGGGTGTCGGGTACTCTCGGCTTATTCGTTTTGGATGACACAAACACTCCCTCCTCGAGCCCAAAATGGGGAGAGTGGGGTAGGAAGGGCGAGGAAAAGCAGAGTCCAGAGTCCCGCAGCCCTTGCGGCTCTAGGGCCCCTCTGCTCCTTGAGCCCTCTCGAGAAGAGAGCGGCTTGGAGCGGAGCTTGGTCACCCGGCGAGGCCCAAACCTCACCTCCCAGCACTTTCTGTGCGGTCCTAACCCTAGCTCGCTCATTTACAGCCTCCAGGCCAGGCCTTTTGTCTCCTCTCCGGCCTTTCTCTGTCGCGATTGCTCCTCCTACAGCGAACGGACCCAAGGGTCGATCAGTTCTCGACAGTCTGGTCCTTTCCCCCCGGCGCTGGCGGCCTCCAGGAGCGGCAGCGGAGCCTGGGAACTAACGGCGGGGAGGGGAGGAGAGGAAGAGGCAAACCCCGGCACGTGGGCCGCGGGCAGGGTGCAGGTTAGGGTAGCGGCCAGGGTGAACGAAGGTTCGAGACCAAGAACCTGGAGGAGAGGAATGGGGAGAAGGCCAAGTCACAATGTGCGACCTCGCCGGAGCTATACCTTCAGAGGGCTGCGGTGTGTGCCCGTCAAGTCCGCGGAAAGTTTTACTAGTCAGCTCCTCCAGCGCGCACAGCGGCGACGTGGGACCCTGGTTCGACTCTGGAGGCTGCGACACAGAGGGCCTTCGGGGAATCATGCACGGGCCTAGGATGTCTGCGATGCTGAAGGATGTCCGGGGTGTCCGGGGCTCGGATTCCGAGCTCATGGCCAGCGGGGCTGTGGCGATCCAGCCGCCCGCCGCACTCGTATCCGCAGCTGCCTGGGCCCCAGCTCGGCTCCCGATCTGGGCCCCCCGCCTCGGACCCGCCCCCCGCGCTGGGCCCGAGCCTGTGTGCCCCTCCTCCTGCGCCCCCACCCCCCACCCCAGGTCCGCGGTGGGTCTGGAGCTGATAGACGTCCCAGATGTGTATAAGAGACAGGGGATGAGGGCATCTCGNCCAGGTCCGCGGTGGGTCTGGAGCTGATAGACGTCCCGGCCGTGGTATTTCTACAGGGTGGGGAGGTGCGAGAGAAACTGGAGGAACCACCCGCCAGGCCGGGCCACAGGGCTACTCTGCGCTGCCAGACGCGGCCCAGTGCACACTCGGGCTGGGCCCGTCCTGGGAGGCCCCCAGATTCTGTGCACCACAGACGCCCCGCCTAGCCGCAGCCCTGGCTCATAAAGTCGTCGGCAATAAAATTGCCTTCCCTGGCCACAGCGGCTGGGGATTTGCGAAATTTCAAGAAGGACGNCAGTGCACACTCGGGCTGGGCCCGTCCTGGGAGGCCCCCAGATTCTGTGCACCACAGACGCCCCGCCTAGCCGCAGCCCTGGCTCATAAAGTCGTCGGCAATAAAATTGCCTTCCCTGGCCACAGCGGCTGGGGATTTGCGAAATTTCAAGAAGGACGAGCAGAGCTGACAGTGGTAGGGTCCCCAGGCTCACCTAGTAAGAACCTCTGTCTCCTGACCTGGCCCCCTCGTCCCACCCCACCCCTGCGGAGCTCTCTTAAAGAGGTCCGGCGGCTGGAAGTTATTAGCGCGGCGCTGGGGGCTGGGGGACTGGAGACTTGGAAGGACCGGCCGGGCAGGGCGACTGTAACCGTGGATTCTAGGGATGCCACGGGGAAGCAAGCTCAGGTGAGTGGATTCTGCCGGCTCTCTGGCCGAATCCAAGGCCGTCCTGCCACGGCTCAGAGGCCCCGAGGAAGTCTAAACACACGGAGAACTGGCCGGAGACCTGGATCTCAGGAAAGAGAACACAGCAAACCAGAGCTGCCGTTACTGCCCCGGAGGCCAGTGAAGACTGGCCTCCACTGAGGGCCTCCTGATTAGTCTTTCCCTCTATCAGTCGATCTGTCTGTCTTTGTCATCCTATTAAGCTCCTATAGTTGAAGTATGGGTCCTTCAGCCTGGAGAGGCCCAGAAACCACCCAGCATCTGCAACAGTGGGAACCACTCACTGCCCGGGAGCCTCAGTGCCACTCGCTGTAGAAGAGTAAGCTCAAGTGCAGACTTCATCTACCCAACCAGATCTGGAGACAGAACCCTTACAAACCCAACTGCAAATTCTAAGACCAGGGATATTCTTTTCTGTTTTATCTGAGTCCCGTCTTCCTTCTCTCCCACACTTATTCTAGTCCTGGGCTCCCACCACGTCCTTCCCACCACTGTAGGAAGAAGGCAGCTCTGGGACAGCACTGCTCACCAGTGAAGGTTCAACAGGGCAAGGATTTTGTTCACAGG
Organism: Neotragus moschatus; assembly: GCA_006410615.1. Lineage (NCBI taxonomy): Eukaryota > Metazoa > Chordata > Mammalia > Artiodactyla > Bovidae > Neotragus > Neotragus moschatus. The sequence continues at coordinate 296,260 of SJYA01001558.1, read as the reverse complement.
TCACATCACAGAGGCAGAGAAGCCCCACCACTCCTGAGGAACTCACCGTTCCTAGGGAACATGGGATTTTCTTCTGTTTTCTTCAAACAGTGCCATGAAGACCCTCCTGGTCACCTCTAGACTTCCTCCCACCATGTGTGCAGTGATCCTCTGAGTCCACCTGTCTGCTCTGGGGCAAGTGGAGCCTGAAGATGGGGTGCACCAAACAGAACTTGGGAGAGCCAAGACACATGGATAAAGATTCCTTGACAAGGACAGGAAGGCACTTTGATAATGGGGGTCAGGGAACCTCATGTAACCTGAGGCATTGACCTAGTCCACATCCAGCAAAGGTGGAGAAACACAGGGTCTTCTTGATAAAAGACTCCCTCCACTGATACTCCCCATCCCCTAAGACACACCCAGATACTCACATAGTACCTTCATGGCAGCCTAAGCAATAAACTCAGCCCAGTGGGCCGACTGTTGGGTCAGAGAGCAGACGGTGGAAAGCTGAGAGGCCTCAGGACCTTGTTAACTGATTATTAATGGTGGCAGGTGGCAGAGAGGCAGGAGGCCTCAGCCCTCTGAACCATGCTGGTGGTTTCACTTAGTCTGCAACGAAAGAAGGTCTTTCTAGGGAGGCTGCAGGAACTGCCTAGCTCATGTCCTGCCACCAGAAACAAACTCTGACCTTCACGCATGCATCTTCCATGTAGCTTTTATGTCATCTCTTCTGCTCTTAGTTACTCTTGTGTGTTCTTGTGGAGCACTCCTGAAGGGCCTTTGCTTTCCTCCCCTTTTGTCTCTCAACCTTTTCCAGGCTTAGATGGGGTTGGACAATGGGCTTGGGCAATCCCCAGATGTAGATTTGGGGGGAGAAGAGGGGAGGAGAGACTAGTCAAGGGAAGAGGTTGCTGACAGCACAGCCCAGCTAAGGTCATCCCAGCAGCCAGGGATTTGTCCAGACAATTGTGGGGCCTCAGGAGGGGGACTTTTCCCAGCAAAGCCCCTGGAACCTGAGCTGGGGAGAAACCAGATCCTCTGAGGGGTGTAGGAGGAGGGGGAATGATTAATGAGGGAGATTAAGAGATTAAACCTGGGTTGAGGAGGGGGTGTTCAGCTGTCTCCTGGGCTTCTCCCAAGCCCAGGTTGACAGTGGTGTTGCGCCCCAGTGCACCTCTCCCTGCCGTGCCTCCCATCCCCGGGGCCCAAGCCTCTCTGCCCTGGGTCCTTCTCAGAAGGACTTGAGCCTACATTCCTGCCTGCCACTCCCTTGCTTTGATGGATTCTCCCCCATGCCCCTTCAGAGGACATCTGGGGGTCCTCTGGTCCCTCACTTGGTAGAGATCCCCTCCTTCTCACTTTCTCTTCGGAAGACACCTCCACTCCCACTTAAGGATGCCTTCTCACACACACACACCACCTTCTTTCAGAATTTCCTCTCCCCATCACCCCCATCTTATTTCTCATTCCCTGACATGGATCTCTGACTCGCCTTTGTCCACTTCACCCTCTCATCTTGCAGATGCCTCTACCCAGGCCTACTCCAGATGAACCCCCACTTCTTGACATCCATATCGGCTCAATAAATGGCCTTCGGGCCCCTGTATTTCCCACCGCACACGTTTCTCTGTGTTCTGTGAGTGAGGGAGCGGGGGACGGGGATCCTCAGAATAACCTCCTAGGGGTGGTGGATGACCAAGAAGGACAGCCCCAAGAGGTGTGCTTCTCCTCACCACNTCACCCTCTCGTCTTGCAGATGCCTCTACCCAGGCCTACTCCAGATGAACCCCCACTTCTTGACATCCATATCGGCTCAATAAATGGCCTTCGGGCCCCTGGATTTCCCACCGCACATGTTTCTCTGTGTTCTGTGAGTGAGGGAGCGGGGGACGGGGATCCTCAGAATAACCTCCTGGGGTGGTGGATGACCGAGAAGGACAGCCCCAAGAGGTGTGCTTCTCCTCACCACCACCCCCCATCTTAGAGAAAGCCTGTTAACCAGGGTGAGAGGGCCATGGGTGCTTAAGTGAAGAAACTCCAGACGGGAGAGCTGGGGACGGAAGCCCTTCCATCTCACACACCTCTGGGATGGTTTTCTCTTTCAGAAAACATTAATGCAGAGTGACCCGATTCAGACATAAATCCTCGTTTCCTTACTTCCAGGATCCTGGGTCTGTGTGTTCTTTAGGCCCTTTACACCGCCTCACAAAATGCTCTGTGCAATTGCTGCCACCTCAAGGGGTCTGCAGGCTGGGGTGGGGGAGCAGTGGGATGCTCACCACCCCCACCACACCCTGACACTGGCATACCCCTTGAGGCGCATTGTTCCAGGGAAGTCCCTTTTCCCTGTCTCCTCACCATCGCTCACCTCCAAGACCTGGGAGAGGGACCAGCCTGAGGGGGACCTGTCCTCCTCTGTGCCAAAGGGGAGAGCAAGTCTCAGTGCCCAGGTGAACGTGGACCACAAAAAGAGCTTGGTGAGAAAGGGCATCAGGAGCATGGGCAAGCTTGGCCCTGCAGGTGAGGACTGACATTTCCAACCTGGCACCCCATGAGGTCTGGGGCACCTGGGAGCGTGCTGGGGCAGCTCTGCAGCTGCTTCTCTGAGCAGGCATGTGCGTTCTGGGCCACTGAACCCAAGAGCACTGCGGGCTTGACTTGCCCACCCTGGCACAGATAGAGACCCAAATGACTCTGAGGGGCAGGATCTGTGTGGGGCAGGCTGGGGAGGGAAGTAATGGACCCATAGCTAGAGAATGGCGCGGTACCTGCAGATGGCCGGCATTAGCCGGCTGCCACTGCTGCTGACAAAAAGAAGGCTCTGCTGAGCTGGGGGTCAGGCAGGGAGCCATGCCATCCCAGATCCAGGCCTGAGTGCCTTCTGGGGCTTCTTGGCTGCAAGTCATGTGTCATCAAAGGCCTCATCCTAAGGCTTGGTCCTCAGGTCTCCCCCAGAGTTATCTTCTGACTGAGCCTGCTAGACATCAAGCTGCCGCCAAGCCCCAACTGGACTACTATGCCAGAAAAAGTCCCCAGGGGTATTCCCATTCTCCTTACCTCCAATACCCTACCCCACCTGCCTTGGAAATACCATTTCACACACAAATGCCTTGAGAACAGTCTGAGTACTGTGGCTTGAGTGGGCCTGGGAGTACCCAGAGCTTAAATTCAGGGAGAAGAGAATAGGGAACCCTGGGATAGATATAATTAATCAAAATCCTCGAGATATGTGCTAGTGTCGAGNGCCTTGGAAATACCATTTCACACACAAATGCCTTGAGAACAGTCTGAGTACTGTGGCTTGAGTGGGCCTGGGAGTACCCAGAGCTTAAATTCAGGGAGAAGAGAATAGGGAACCCTGGGATAGATATAATTAATCAAAATCCTCGAGATATGTGCTGGTGTCGAGGCAGGCCAAAGACACTGGAAGAAGGCCTGATTCTGACTGCGGAAAGGTTTTCTGGAGGAGGTGAATTTACGCTTTCAAGAACAGCTAGGGGCAGGGGGTGGGGATACAAACCAGGCATGAGGCCTGAAGCGTGGGAGGTTCAGGAATCCTGGATATGGTACCAGGAGGGAATTGTGCCTGGGCAGTGTCCACCCTGGGCCCTGTTGCCTGCCCAGTTCGTACCAAGGCTCTGCCTTGCCGTCTGCAGTCTCTCCACACAGGCCTTTTTTTGGCCTACAGGCTTCATCCGTGGGGAGCAAAGCCCAGCCTACTGTCCTGGGAGAGGGCTTAGGTTTTTTGCCCCCGGAGCCTTTGGCTCCTCTGGCCAGTTAAGGGTTTTTCATTGTCCCCTTTCCCGAGTCCTCTGCCACCCAACCTCCATCCAGGGAAGCTCAGGCACCTGCAGCCCTCACAAGCTACGCTCAGTGACCCCCTTGAACTCATACTGTTGGACTTTGGCCATCGCCAGATTTAGGCTTTAACATCAGGTTCTGCAACATCTATGCTGTCTGCACCATTCAGCTTGTCCCAGATTCCACAGCAGCCCATTGGCTTCTTACAGGGGAACGCCTTGCTTTGGCCTGCAGTTCCCTCCTGTTACTGTCTGGCTCAAGCCGACAAGGAATGATTGCTAAACTACTCAAGAGCTCTCACCCTGCTGCTTCCCTCTTGTTCCTAAAAGGTGCCCTTTCCAGGAACCAGTTCCCTTCTCTCAACCACCCTCTCCACACCCTGGCTTCACCTAGCCCAGGCACCTGAATCTCACATGGACAGCCAGGTTTCCAACCGTGACGATCCCCAATGTGTTCTTGAATCCCCATTTTTTTTTAAGGCTCCTCCCATGGTGCAATTCTTTGTATTTTCTTTAAAATATCACTCTTCCTCAATCCTGCAGTGGCCACTATCAGCCCCTAGCCCCATTCTCACCACTACTGAATTAGGACACCCGACGCACTCAGGTCTGCTTTACACGTGGTAACATTCAAGGACAGCGAGAGCGCCCCTTCCCTTCACCAAAAGAGGAAGGTACGAGTGACCTGGTTCACTCGGCTCACTTTCTGAGTTTTCCATATGTAAGGTTCTCTACGGCGGTCCTTTGGTAACTCACTGAGGGAACATCAACACAGAAAGGCCCTCCTTTTCGATGAAACTCAAGAAGACTTCTCACCAGGGAAGCAGGACACAGGACAAAGTAGGAGTGTGTGGCAGAACAAAAAGGGGCAAGGAGAGATGCTTTTTTCAAGTTTTTATTTCAAAAAATAAAGCCGAAGTTAATTTCACATAAATATCTGGGGAGGGGACGGGGCAAGGATGGTTCGGGGCTTGGCCCCTACCTCCTCTTCTCTTTCACACTGTATTGCAAAAGCAAAGGGGATGGCTAAGGGAAAAACAAGGGGAAGAAGTAGTCAGTGGGAACGTTCTTACCCAGAAGGCCCCCCAGCCCACCCCTGCCCGGGGGACTGCCTTGGCGCTGCCTTACTTTGCCGAACCAGTGGGACAGCCATATCTGCTTCATGGTCATGTGATCAGGGAGAACTTCATTGTCAAAAAGGAGCTGCACCTGGGAAGGAGACAGGCGCAGAGTTTCAGAAGCTATCCCCTTGTGCAGGTCAAGAGCTACCCAAGTCTACCACTGGCTCTGTTCTCCTTTTCTTACCCCTTTCCGCCCCCTCAAAAATATCCACATGAGACTACTCACATGCTGGGGATTTAGCATCAAGCGATGACACAGGACCCTCCGGAGATGACGAACTTCGGCTCTAACAGAACACCGGACATATTTGTTCTGGGGGTTGGTGGGGGGCGGAAGGGACAGGAAGAAGACAAGATGTGTGAGGGAAGGGTCATGGANAGTAGCTAGTACTTAGTACCAAGCACATAGTACCTTCAATCAAAATTTTGTGGAGGAACACATGAATATGGGTGGTGGTGATGATGGCCTATATTAGGCTTTTTTTTTTAAGAATATATTTTTACTGTGCTGAGTCTTCATTGCTGCACAGGCTTTTCTTTAGTTGTGGTGAGTGGGGCTGCTCTCTAGTTGCAGTGTGTAGTGGCTTCTCTTGTTGCAGGAGATGGGCTCTAAGGCATGCACAGGCTCAGTAGTTGTGGGTCCTGGACCCTACAGTACAGGCTCAATAGTCGTGGCATGAAGGCTTAGCTAGAGCATTGCTCTGGAGTGTGGTATCTTCCTGAACCAGAGATTGAACCCATGTCTCCTGCATTGGCAGGCGGATTCTTTACCACTGAGCCACCAGGGAAGCCTGGCCTATATTAGGGTTTTATCTGTGGAAATGGAAAGGAAGGACTGTGCATGAAACATTTCAAAGAATAGGAGGAAGTGAATAAGGAGCTTCGGGTGAAGCATTTCCTCCAGCTTGTTGGACTAAGGTGGCTAGAGCAAAAGCAGGTAGAGCTGGCCAGAAGACTAGAAGGGTGGGATGGAACAGCAAGGGTCACAACCAGGGACTGAGGCCACAGAGTTTTCTGGGTAGATGTATTAGATGGGACTATTGGAAAGGATAAAAACTGAGTAGATGTAGATATGGGTAAAGCTGAAGTCTGAGCTCTGAATGCTCACAGTCTTCAGTGAAAGAAGAAAAGTCAGTGGAGGAAAAAGATAAGCAGCAACTGTGAATGTCCCAAGATGTAGAATAATACAGTATTATGGAAGCCAAAAGAAGGGATATTTCAAGAAAGAGTTGATGGTCAACAAAGTAAAACATGTCAGAGAAGTCTTGGATAATAGACACTGGATACTGGATATCTCTGAGATAGGGTCCATGTAGTGAAGCTAACTTACAGTGGATTAAAAGAATAAGTACTGAGGAAATAGAGGCAATAGAAATGGGCAGTAAAAGAGACAAAGAAACATAATTTCTCTTGAAAAGTTGGGCAAAAACTTTGTTCAGACAGTAGAGACCTAAGACAGTTGGCAGT
>SJYA01001558.1:251551-287958 GCA_006410615.1 Neotragus moschatus | reverse complement strand
GAATACTGGAGTGGGTAACCTTTCTCTCCTCCAGGGGATCTTTCCAACCCAGGGATCTAACCCAGGTCTCTTGCATTGCAAGCAGACTCTTTACCAGCTGAGCCATAAGGGAAACCCCCAAGGGAGTGGGAAAGGGGACTGACAAATTCCTAACCTGCCAGCCAGTCCTCTTCAGTTATTTAATTTACTGTCTCTCCAGGCTCTTTGTTCCAGGGGAATCCAGCTCATGCTCTCTCTGAAGGGTTTGCCTGAACACCAGAGGTTTCATGCTCTCTAGTAGCCCAAGCCCTTAACTGCTGAGAAAAGATGCTTGGAGTTCTGTGAAGCCTTAGGGAAGGTGATATTATCTGTTTTCTTCAGCTACCAAAGGGCAGTACCTCCCCACCCCCAACCATTTCAGAAGATTGTTGGCAGGGTGGGGGGAGAGCTGGATAAGTGGGTGATGAAGGTGGACAAGTCTGGGGGAGGATGTCAATGCCCACTGCCTCCCTGTCCCATGGTTCCCTGCCTCAGCCTTCACCTTGAGGCTTCTGAGAACACTGAGGTTTTGTGTGAGGAGAAAGCCTACTCCCTTCTTCCTCTTCCTTATCTTCCTGCCCAGATGCCCAAATATCACTCCTGGTTCCCTCGAGAGAAAAGACCTCTTACCCTGCCCTAGGCTCCAGGCTGCCAGCCCATCTGCTAGGGAGAAAGGAGGGGCAGAGTTTTCCCCAGGAGATCCTGGAGAATCAACTGGAAGATCCGTGATCCCCGGGAGACCCAGCTATTAGACTTAGAAGGCACTTCAGCTCACAAGGGTCACTGGCAGTCAGGATCAGAGCACCTGAGTGGGCTGCGGTGGAGGGACTAAGGACTGCCACAGCAGAGCAGGGTCCTTTGGCCACCATGTGTCTGAGACAGGCCAAGCTGCTCATGCGGTGCCCACCCTCCGAGGGATGGTAAGAACATCCGCCTCCAGGCGCCCAGTCTCACCGGCTCAGAGGCGCCAGGATTCCCCCCCCAACCCCCGGGGGCCGGGGCGGGCCGGGGAAGGTAATGTAATTCCGACCCAGCTAACCCGATTATGGCGGCCTGCACCGGGCCGGGTGGCGGCAGGGGCGGGTCTAAGGCTCAGGGGCCCGGCAGGCCCGGGGTCCCATCCCGGGGAAGGATGCAGAGTTCACATGCTCCCAGCTCCTGGGTCCGCGGCCAGAGGTCACAAGGTCGCTGAGCGGCTTCGGTCTTTTTCCACCTCCCTTCTCTGACACGCTCCAGGCACAGTTTCCTGGGCTTGGGTGGGGCGAAGCAGCTATGCCAAATGAGGCGGTTAGGATCCTCCGAGGACTTCAGTAAGGTTCCAAGTGTCGCCTGTGGCGATTTCGTTGGAGGCTGGGCAGGAGTGTGTGAGAACAGACTTCCTGGGCGAAGAGTCGGGGCGCAGAGTCCGCGTTGCTGGTTCCCTGTCGGGGGCAGAACGCCAGCCCCAAGTCCTCACCGACCTAAATTGGCTCGGGTACAACCATGGGTCCGCTTTACACCAATTTACGGAAATCGAAATTCTAAGAAACACTGGACGTCCATTACTGGCGCTCTGGAGAGGAGCTGGGGCCCCTACGGGAGAGGCCGGGAGGAGCACTAGGATCACTGGCCCAGTGATTCCCCGCCCTAGCTCACCGGACACTCTGCCACACCTCCAGCTGTCCTCTTCCCCAGCCTCCAACTCGCCGGCGCCGTTCCCCAGCCGCTTCCCATCGCAGCCAGAAAGCCACAACGAAATTTTGTCTTCGAGAGCATTTAGGCGGGGGCCACAACGAATCCGGGAGTCGTCAGGCTGGACCCATCGGGAGGCGAAGAGTGGGGGCTGTGGGAGGCGGCACCTGCAAGGAAGTTGGTGAGGAGAGGAAACCCAGAAGCGGAGGCCAGTGAGGATGGAGTCGCCTTGCGCATCTCGGCTGACTCAGCGCGCAGCGGCCCGAGCTCTGGCCCCTCCCGTGCAAGTTCATAACACACTCGCCACCTTCCCCCCTCCAGCACCCTCACCACTCCCGCCGGCCAGTCTTGCCCGCTCTTGGAGCAAACAGGCGTCTCTTCCCCTTTAACGGGCCCGGCCCCGCCCCTGCCCTACCCCCAGCCCCCACTGCCCACCCAAGACTGATCTGTCAGTCACTGCCCCAGCCCAAGTCGGCCAACCCTCTCCACCCCGGACTCGGGCAGAGGCCCTGGCAGTCCAGCGTCCATCCGCGCTTCAGAGTCAAGAAGGGCGCTCCTGGGGCCCCAGTCGGTCGCGCTCCCCCGGGATGCGAGTCCCTGCGCCGACACCCGGCAGAGGCCGGCAAGGGCTGGGTTACTCCCAGTACATAGGGATGAAGATGTCCTGGGCGTCCCGGCGCCTCTCTGCGGCCAGCCCGGCGGGTCCCTGAAGCCACCGCCCTAAACGCTCCGCTGCTGGGCTCCCACAGCTGTTTGGGGGGCCCTCCCTAACCGCCAAACCTCCTGAGGTCCTCGTTGACCCGGACCCATGGAGCCGGGGGTGCTGGCCTCGCACAACCTCCCGCACCACGAGCCAATCAGTTTCGGCATCGATCAGATCCTGAGCTGCCCGGAACCCCCCGGGAGCGGCCTAGGCCCGGGTCGCACGGGCCAGGGCCATGGAGAGAGTGCGGCGTTCTCGGGTGGATTTCACGGAGCCTCAAGCTATGGCCCCGCGGCCTCGCTGGCCCCGGTACCAGGCAGCTCTGGTGTTGGCCCGGGCGGCGTGATCCGCGTCCCGGCGCATCGTCCTTTGCCAGTGCAGCCGCCCGCGGGAGGCGCACCTGCAGTTCCTGGACCCTCGGGCTTGGGCGGCGCCGGGGGCCTAGCGGGACTCACCTTCCCTTGGATGGACAGCGGCCGCCGCTATGCCAAGGACCGGCTCACGGGTGAGGTTGCTCGACCCCTCCGGTGTCATGCCCCACACTGACCCTGTTTCTCATCTTTGATCCTTCTGCTCCAACTCAAGGTCCCTTTCATACCCTTCGCCCCTAATCCCAGGGGATCCTCCCTCAACTTGTATCTCTTGGTCCCGTTACTGAGAGGCGCTGGGGAGGCAGCTGCCGTCGATGCCCGTGCTCTCCTCTGCAGTTCACTGTCCGCACGGCGGGGAGGGCAGGGTGAAGTTACAGGGGAAGTTTCTCCCTTACCCAAGAGGGAGGGCCATTTCCGAGCCCCCCTTTTTTGTGTAGAAGACTCTACTGGTGCGGAGTCGAGGTTGGGGCACTGTAGGGACCCGCCCCTCAGCAGCCGCGCTCTCTTCTGTGACACCTCGGGCCGCCCCAAAAACCTGGCCTTGCTCTTTCTTCCTCCCTGTAGCGGCGCTCTCGCCCTTCTCCGGGACGCGCCGTATAGGTCATCCCTACCAAAATCGGACCCCCCCAAAGCGGAAGAAGCCGCGCACATCCTTCTCCCGCTCGCAGGTGCTGGAGCTGGAGCGGCGCTTCCTGCGCCAGAAGTACCTGGCCTCGGCCGAGAGGGCGGCGCTGGCCAAGGCCCTGCGCATGACCGACGCGCAGGTCAAGACGTGGTTCCAGAATCGGCGCACCAAGTGGCGGTGAGGCGCGGGGCGGGTGAAAGACCGGGCTGGGCCAAGTGGCGGTGAGGCGCGGGGCGGGCTGGGGCTGGCCTCGCTGACCCCGCGTCTCCGCCCGCCCAGGCGCCAGACGGCCGAGGAGCGCGAGGCGGAGCGGCACCGCGCGGGCCGACTGCTTCTGCACCTGCAGCAGGACGCGCTGCCTCGGCCACTGCGGCCGCCGCTGCCCCCAGACCCGCTCTGCCTGCACAACTCGTCGCTCTTCGCGCTGCAGAACCTGCAGCCCTGGGCCGAGGACAACAAGGTGGCTTCCGTGTCCGGGCTTGCTTCAGTGGTGTGAGCGACGCCTGCCCGACCGAGCGAGCGAGCGCTCTTCTGGACCAAGGGGCCTCGTGGAGCCCCGGAGCTGGGCCCTAGGAGCGCATGGCCGCCCACGCCGCAGTTCTGTAGCAGTGGAGCGTGTGAGGAGGAGCTGGCTTTGAGGCTATCGCCAAGGGCTCCTCGGCCACCTTAGGTTCGCAGGCCAACGTTGCGCAATTGCCCCGCGCGCTTAAATGTGATCTTTCCCGCCATTTCCCACACTCTTGTCGCTTGGCGGCTGGAACTGAGGGGCTGAGGGGGCGGGACCTGCAGTTTGATAGCCAATGAGGTGCGGGGAGGCGAGCAGGCTGTCCTATGGCTGCCCTTTTGAGGGACTCCGGATTCTTCCGCGGGTGGGGTGGAACCAGGGTTCCGTCGGGCCCAAGCTGTTCACAGGCCCCGCTGGGATTCGACAGCTGCAGCTGCCGGGTCTGTACCAAAAGTGTGAAGGAAAGAAGGAAGGAAGGAAGACACCAATGACAGGGGAGTGATGCAGGAGGTGCTAGAGGGCGAGTCTGACTGTGACGGGAACCAGAGGGTTATCCATGCTGGGCATGTCATTCTTCAACTGTAAAATAATCGCTAAGGACTTTGAGCCCCATATTGTCTGTGTGTTTAACCTGCTGACGACGTCCTCCCACTTGCTCCTCCCAAGTGAGTGGTGGGCGAGACACACTTGATGAACGAGAAAATCTAAGAACACGAATCAGGCTCTGGTGTCCCTCAGGGACAGAGAGGGAAGCAATGGACAAAGTTAATGGGCCCAGGGGAGTTAGACTGAGCAGAATCTGGCAAATAATAGGAAGTGATAGGGTTAAAAATAATCAAAGATAATTCCTAGGTTGGAAATGTAAAGGATCAAGAAATCAATGGTGTTGTGGATGATGAAAGGGAAATTGGGAAGATGAGACCAGATTAACTCTGCAGGCAAAAATAAATGCTAAACCTAAAAAGAAGGATCCCCTAGAGTAGGAAATGGCAACCACTCCAGTATTCTTGCCTGGATAATTCCATGGACAGAGACACCTGGTAGGCTATACTCTATAGGGTCACAGAGAGTCGGACACAACTGAGCGATTGAGCAAGCACACGGACAGAATACATTCTGGAAAAATGCCTTTTGGGGGAGGTCAGTTCACATCCACATAGAGGAGGAAATACATGGAATGAAGAAAGCAGACAGCATCTCCAAGGGAGGGAACTCTGAGTAGAAAAGCAGAGTTCTAAGGATTAAATGTTTCTATCAATTTCTATAAACACATTTATAATGTGTAATATGATTGAGGATATCAAAGTTAATAGTCTAAGGAAAGAAAAGAGAAAGGAGTACCCAGCTGGTAGAAGCATGATGTTCCTGAAGTTGTTAGAACTTATGGGTGGGCCAGGGGCTGCTGGGAAGATTGTTGCTGGAAAGTTAAGGATTTGAGTACAGATCCAATAGTATGAGAACAAAAGGGTCGATTGTTTCTTATTCTTATAGCACTCCCATTATTCCTCCCCTGCAGGCAAGAGCAGTTGATAGAGTGAGGTAAGCTTTAGGCAGGGTCAGAGGCCAACTGTAGTCAAACTACCTGTTTTCCATGTTAGTGACAGTGAGGTCAGTCAGAGCACAAAGGCTGGACCAGAGGTGGGAGCCCGGCAAGAAGATATCACTGTTGAAGTTCACCCAGATTCTTTTATATTGTGTCATCTTTAACTCATAGATACTGTAAACGATACTGTAGAACTAAAATTTGGTATCACATAAACAGAACTTTTATAGACCAAAAGGGAGCACAATGATGGGTTTGGCCTAAGTTGGGGGTATAGAGGGCATGTTAGTTCCTCTTCAATAAATAGCAGAAAGCTCAGGAATCCATCCTACCCTGTATAGACTGGGGCTTAACCAGTTTGCTCCACTCCCAGCTCCATTTCTTGGGACTCAGGTTCAAGTATTTACATTTGACCCTTGGGCTTCTAAATCTGGATGGCTGCCTAGGTGCTAGCCTGAGGGAAGATCTCATGTGATGAGATGAATTCAACTTCACCCCATAGGCAGGTCACTGCAGGACACAGGCATTTTCAAGTTCTTGGGTGGAGGAAGATTCACTCTTGGTTGAAGAATCTGTCCTTTCTTCCCTCAGCTGGTTCAGGAAGTCTCTGCTCTCACTAGGGGGTAAGTTACTCAGGAAGTATGGAGGAGCCAATTCCACCAGCCTGATAGAGACATTCATAATTAGATGATTTCCATATCCTCTTTCATAATGCATATTGTTGAACTTCTTACTACCCCTTCCACAAACCCTGTCTCCTCAAATCATGTTACTACAAACCACAAAGACCCTCTCACTCCACTCCATTACCACCCCTGCCACCCCACCCCCACCCCCACTTAGCTTCTCTAAGTCTCCAGCTGTAAATTTGGCCCCAGGAAGAGGAATGGACAGTGCGGGAGGGGTGTCAGGGAACTCACATCTGTGGCTGAATTTCAGAAACAATGGAAAGACAGTTGTCTTTGGAAATGGAGAAACTGTGGTAAAGCACCCACAGTGGGGGTCTGGCAGGAGCCCTGCGGCTTCTGTAGCAGCAGTATGGGGAGAGCTGGGCCACATGCTTATGGGTTAGAAGCAGATAATTTCCAGTTCCATCTGTGTCTCGGGCCACCTCATTGAAAGACAAAGATATTGAAGGAATAAGTGAGAGTGAAGTGTCAGTCAGTAGAAGAAAGAAGGGGTTGAGAAAGAATTATCAGCAAGGGTAGTGAGAATATTAAAAGTAAGGCATACCTCTAGGTGTTATAGCCCTACCATACTACCATAATGTATGGCATTTCCGTAGCCCCTTGTACCCCAAAACATCAAAGGAAAAGTTTCTCCTGGTTCTAAAGAGTTATTTGAGTGGCCACCTGGGTCCCAATTTCAGAGGTGGCATACATTAACCGTTGCTCCCTCTACCTTCTGTTCCTTTTATGATCCTTACCCCAAGTCTTTCCCCTAACCTTAAGGAAGTATCCTGACACCAGCGCTTTCTGAAGGTCTCTTCGATTCTGCTCAGATCCAAAGGCTGGTTGAGACAAGGGAAGTTCAATCCGTTGCATGAGTTCTAGGAGTTCTTCCCGAAGTTTACGGGCTTGGCACAATGCTGCCCAGTTTAGACCCCGAGCCTGGCACCAAGCCTTGTCTGCTCCACCTAGAAACAGAAAGGGACCAGCGAGAGCTAAAGTCCTTGAGACCCCTAAAAGAACCCAACTTTCGGTCAAAGGGCTTCCTTTTCCTGGGACTAGAGATCTGTCACCTGGCTGCACACCACTTCTCTTTGGAAAATCTGGGATTCTGTAAGAGGATGCAGAGTGGAGCACTCACTCTGTATAAAGGCTTCATACACTTGGATCAGGGAGCTGTGATCACCATCCACATGTTCTAGCGCTCGACGCAGGGCAGCTTCTTCTGCACAGAGTGGAGGACGAGTAAACCCCGGGGCAGCTGGAGGCAGAAGAGAGGAAGTTCATTTAGGGACACGAGAACAGATAGCAATACACTGAAAAAGGCAGCAGCGTCACTCTGGAAACTACTCAGAAGACTTCGAGACACTATGCACTTTATTGGACACTGAAGATAAATAAATGAAAAACAGTTTCTGCTGTCAAGGAGCTTAGAGTCTAGTGGGAGAGACCAACACATAAGATAGGTGTGTGGGCCAATATTTGAAGTTTGAGAATTAGCTGAGTGGAGAAGGGCAGAGGGAGTATTCTAGATGTGGGAATAGCATGTTTGAAGAACTGTGAGCACCTAGGATTATGGATAGAGGGAACAGTATGTGTGGCAGGGTGGCAGGAGATAAAGCTGGAGGGAGGTATGGGCAAGGCTGTGCAAATGAGTTTACATTCTGTTTGGAAGGTAGAGAATAACTGATGAAGAGTTTTTAAGAGAATCCATATGTTTGGAAGAAGTTCACATGACTAGTTAGGAGGCTACTCAAGGAATCCAGCTGAGCAGCGATGAGGAGTTACATTGGCATTAACTCTGAGTATGGAGTGAAGGTGAAGCTGAAGTTGCTCAGTCGTGTGACCCCATGGACTGCAGCCCACCAGGCTCCTCCATCCATGGGATTTTCCAGGCAAGAGTACTGCAGTGGGGTGCCATTTCCTTCTCCAGGAGATCTTCCTGACCCAGGGATCGAACCTGGGTCTCCTGAATTGCAGGCAGACACTTTACCCTCTAAGCCACCAGGGAAGTCCTTAAGTATGGAGAAGAACAGGTGAAGAACAGGTAATTTTTTTTTTAATTAGGAGCTAAAAATTAAAAAAAAAAACCTGGAGAAAGGTTAGTCTAGAATGATGACAGTAGAGCCGCTGAGGTGATGGTATGACTTTTTGGTGGTGGTGGTGAGGGAGCAGATTTAAAAAGGGCTCAGCTCAGCAATAGCAGAGGTGCTCGAGTTCAGTTCTGGGTTAAAGTTTTGTGGACCATTCTGATAGGAATGGCCACCAGGAGTCAGATATATAAATCCAAGATTCAGAAGAATGATATTGTAGCATTTCAGACCATGAATGTGAATGAACTTGCTCAGAGAGCTGAGGGAATGAGAAGACAAAAGGGGCCAGGGTAGAACCCTGAGGTTCAACTTACTTTGAGCAAGCAGAGGATGAAGCAGAGGAGGAAGAGCTCAAGTAAGAGATTAAGGGAGTGGCAAGAGAGGTAGGGTGAAAACCACAAGGAGCAGATCACAGAGGCTTAGGGAGGGGGCAATGTTAAAGTGGTTGCCATTCTCAAGTGTCAAAAGAAAGTCATGAACAGGGCTCAAAAGTGCTCACTGGATTAGGTCTCTAGGAGGCCACTGGTGAGCAGAAGTGTCACCCTTCTGCTGGGGTGGGCCTGAGGCTGGAATGCAGTGGGCGAGGAATACCCTAGATTGAGCAGGATAGAGATTATTCTGAATAATGAAGGGATTACAGGGTTGGGCAAGACAGGTAGTTTTAGTAAAAACAGGCAGGAGAGATTTGTTGCGGGACAAGAAGCAACAGAGACAGGAGAGGGGTAAGTGATAAAGCCTAACTCTCTAGGCACAGTGAGGGCTGGGAACTAGAGCAAAGGGGAAGGGGCCAGCTTAAGGAGCACCAGAACACCAGAGGGAGGGCTGAAGTAGTCCTAAGAGCCAGAGAGGCAAGCGATTCATACCAGTGAGCATGGCAGCCAGGGTGAGCATCTCATCCACACAGTCAAACNGTGAGGGCTGGGAACTAGAGCAGAGGGGAAGGGGCCAGCTTAAGGAGCACCAGAACACCAGAGGGAGGGCTGAAGTAGTCCTAAGAGCCAGAGAGGCAAGCGATTCATACCAGTGAGCATGGCAGCCAGGGTGAGCATCTCATCCACACAGTCAAACTCACACGAGGCCAGCAGCGCTTTGGCCAGCTCAGGGGCCAGGGGGAATTCTGATAGGATAACTCCCAGGTCTGACAGGTCCCCATCATCATCCAGGGCGGCCAGATAGTCTAAGTCTTCCAGGGCCTGCATCAGTGCTTCTGGAGCTGGAGAGGGAACAAGGCTTACAGGTCAGGGGATCTCAACCTGGAGAGCAGCAGGACGTGGGCAGGAAGGGTGCTCACCAGGCCGGTCCAGGAAGTGACATTTCCCTGGCTCTGCAATCTGTCTCCTCTTTAGTAGTAACATCAGGGGGCTCAAATTCTCTGCCCACACTCTGGGCTGGGGCAGGCAGGGAGCCTCTAGTTCTAGGAAGGACTTGGGATACAGGCAGAGGCAGGAACCTGAGGGGAGAAAGATCTGGGAAAGAAGACCACTGTAGATTTCTCAGGGCCTGTGGTTTGGTGACTCTTTTTGTGTTTGATCCTATTGAGGGCAAAAGCTCTTACCTGGTGGGATCCCTGCTGCCCGTAGTCGCCTTGCCTTTGCCTGACACTTGCTGACTGGTCTCAATACTTGAGATTCTGCTCGGATCTGAGGACTGTAAACCTGTCACCACCCCCAACCAAGGCCAAGACAGATGAGAGTGAGCTATTTCTATCTTTAGCCCCTGTGTCCCCCTTCTCTTTCACTCACACTTCGAAGCTCCAGTCCTGAGTCAATGACATGTCGGATGGAGGGGAGGGAAAAGGAGAAGTCGGCCAGCCAGTGAGTGACCACAACCTTCCGGGCACCTGATTCTGTGTCCTCGTACACAGCCTGAACAGCTTGTCCACAGCCTGGGTGAAGGGGCAGCACCCGTGGTGGGGGCCCTTGGTTTTCCAAGGACCCTACCTTCCTGGACAAGGACTCACAGCACAGAGAAATTTCCTGAAGAGAGAGGTGGGGTGTTTCGGTAATTCTCACCTTTGTGGGTCAGAGACCCCTTTGAAAAATTGATGAAAGCTATGGACCTTCACTCTGAAACAGTGTACACACTCATATAAAGTTGGGGTGTTATAATTTGAGGGACTCACTGAACTGCAAAGCTCTACATTATATGGAATCAAAAAGTTTTTATACCAAAACCTTGGAATTTTTCCTCAAGACCCCAACTACTTCAGAGAATAAGTACTAGAACTCCAATGTTCCTAACCAGCATTGCCCCCATTCTCCCCTGGGACAGGAAGGGGCAGACATTCAACACGAATACCTCCTCACTGGGCAGGTACACTAGCACATCTCCTGGAGCCTCCTTCCGACACAGTTCAAGCACAGCTTGGCAGGCAGCTTCTACTCGGTCAGTAGGCAGAGAGTCCCTGTAGACTGGAGCAGGACAGCTGCCAGTCTCTCTGGGGACACACACAATAGGAGGATTGCCCCAGAAGTCTTGGAGCTTCGGTTCAAGGGTTGGGTCGGTAACTACCACCACTCTGAGGTCCTCCGGAAGGCTTCTCAGCCTGGCATCTCGCAGGAGTCCCTGGAGCAAATCTGAGGCCACTGACCGCTCCTGAGCCTCATCCAGGACCAGCACACCCTGGGCTCCAATGCCTGGGGTTGAGGCCACCTCCTGCAGAAGCAGCCTGTCCCAGCAGAACCTGTTGACATTGGCAGTGGGCAGAGGAGTCAGTGTGGACACCGACCAGCCCCAGAAGTCCAGAGGAGCTTCTCCCCAGGGGGCCTAGGCTCTGACAGTAAAGGTCAGAAAAAGATCCTGTGACTGAGTTTCTGTGACCTATTGATGACACTGTTCATAAGCTGTACTCGAGTTAGGAAAGTGAGACTTTCATGATGAGGGTGAAGTTGAATGTCTGAGGTTGCTGGCTAGGGTTAAATGGCTGAATTCAGAAGTTGCGTCATGAAAAAAAAAAAAAGAAGTTGCATCATGCATGATTTAAAGGGTGAGCTAAGCTGAGGGAGGGTATGATGAGATGTCAGAGGCTGGGTTTGTTTCTACCATGTGAGGGGAGGGAGACTTAAGATGGGCCTGCAAGGGGCCACACCTTAGCAGAGTGTCAGGCCCAGTGCAGTCTTCTTGGGGGATGCTGTATCCAACCTCATGACCCAGGGTCAGGTCCATTTCATCAGCAACTCGCAGGGCCAAGCTCAGGGCTGCTAGAGGGTAAGGCTGAGTCACAGTTACCCAGCCCTTCTGGAAACCTCTCGCCAGCACAAACTCTGCACACCACTGTGGGATCTGAGGTAAGCGTAGGAAAGGACAACCCATCAGCGGAACACAGAACTCCAGTCAAAGGTGCTGGAGGAGCTGTGGCCAGTTTCATCTCTCCTTTTTTGAGGAGTCCTCTAGTGCTTCAGTGCCTGTCTCCTTCTGACCACCCCCCCTATTATTCCACACAGCAACCGCCACCCCACTCCCCACCTTGTCCCAGGAGGAGCCAGTTCCCCACCCCCGACCTGGGTGCTCTTGCCACAACCAGCCTCTCCAGACACCAGTACCACTCCACTGGGGCTACTCTCCAAGTGTTCCAAGAAGATAAAGCGAGCAGCCCAGACAGGCAAGGATCGGCGCTGCTCAAGTAGTTTGTAGTAGCGGGAAGAGAAGGGGAGCCCGTCAAAGGGGTTCACAGCCAGTTCAGATTCCTCAGGGTTTGGGCCAGATTCCTCTTCCAACCTGAGAGGCTGAGAGGCCATGGTGACTGTCTAGCAGGACCTACAGAAGGCAGGGCAGTCATCAAGGCCTCGTATTTGGTGATGACACCGTCTTCCCACCTCAGCCCTGATCCCTAACCTGTACNTACCTCCTCACTGGGCAGGTACACTAGCACATCTCCTGGAGCCTCCTTCCGACACAGTTCAAGCACAGCTTGGCAGGCAGCTTCTACTCGGTCAGTAGGCAGAGAGTCCCTGTAGACTGGAGCAGGACAGCTGCCAGTCTCTCTGGGGACACACACAATAGGAGGATTGCCCCAGAAGTCTTGGAGCTTCGGTTCAAGGGTTGGGTCGGTAACTACCACCACTCTGAGGTCCTCCGGAAGGCTTCTCAGCCTGGCATCTCGCAGGAGTCCCTGGAGCAAATCTGAGGCCACTGACCGCTCCTGAGCCTCATCCAGGACCAGCACACCCTGGGCTCCAATGCCTGGGGTTGAGGCCACCTCCTGCAGAAGCAGCCTGTCCCAGCAGAACCTGTTGACATTGGCAGTGGGCAGAGGAGTCAGTGTGGACACCGACCAGCCCCAGAAGTCCAGAGGAGCTTCTCCCCAGGGGGCCTAGGCTCTGACAGTAAAGGTCAGAAAAAGATCCTGTGACTGAGTTTCTGTGACCTATTGATGACACTGTTCATAAGCTGTACTCGAGTTAGGAAAGTGAGACTTTCATGATGAGGGTGAAGTTGAATGTCTGAGGTTGCTGGCTAGGGTTAAATGGCTGAATTCAGAAGTTGCGTCATGAAAAAAAAAAAAAGAAGTTGCATCATGCATGATTTAAAGGGTGAGCTAAGCTGAGGGAGGGTATGATGAGATGTCAGAGGCTGGGTTTGTTTCTACCATGTGAGGGGAGGGAGACTTAAGATGGGCCTGCAAGGGGCCACACCTTAGCAGAGTGTCAGGCCCAGTGCAGTCTTCTTGGGGGATGCTGTATCCAACCTCATGACCCAGGGTCAGGTCCATTTCATCAGCAACTCGCAGGGCCAAGCTCAGGGCTGCTAGAGGGTAAGGCTGAGTCACAGTTACCCAGCCCTTCTGGAAACCTCTCGCCAGCACAAACTCTGCACACCACTGTGGGATCTGAGGTAAGCGTAGGAAAGGACAACCCATCAGCGGAACACAGAACTCCAGTCAAAGGTGCTGGAGGAGCTGTGGCCAGTTTCATCTCTCCTTTTTTGAGGAGTCCTCTAGTGCTTCAGTGCCTGTCTCCTTCTGACCACCCCCCCTATTATTCCACACAGCAACCGCCACCCCACTCCCCACCTTGTCCCAGGAGGAGCCAGTTCCCCACCCCCGACCTG
Source organism: Neotragus moschatus (assembly GCA_006410615.1). Classification (NCBI taxonomy): domain Eukaryota; kingdom Metazoa; phylum Chordata; class Mammalia; order Artiodactyla; family Bovidae; genus Neotragus; species Neotragus moschatus. Next base: position 274,712 of record SJYA01001558.1, on the reverse strand, counting down.
GGTGCTCTTGCCACAACCAGCCTCTCCAGACACCAGTACCACTCCACTGGGGCTACTCTCCAAGTGTTCCAAGAAGATAAAGCGAGCAGCCCAGACAGGCAAGGATCGGCGCTGCTCAAGTAGTTTGTAGTAGCGGGAAGAGAAGGGGAGCCCGTCAAAGGGGTTCACAGCCAGTTCAGATTCCTCAGGGTTTGGGCCAGATTCCTCTTCCAACCTGAGAGGCTGAGAGGCCATGGTGACTGTCTAGCAGGACCTACAGAAGGCAGGGCAGTCATCAAGGCCTCGTATTTGGTGATGACACCGTCTTCCCACCTCAGCCCTGATCCCTAACCTGTACCCTCAGGCGATAATGCACCAGGGTTCATCCTTCCCAGTACTTCTTGTCTGCCAGGAAACAGGGAAGAGTTGAGTCTCCAAGTAAGGGACTATCAAAAGTAGACTATTGGGACTTCCCTGGCAGTCCAGTACTTAAGAACCCAACTTCCAATGCAGGGGATGTGGATTCTATCCTTAGCTGGGGACAAAAGATTCTGCATATGGCAGGGCAACAAAGCCCTAAGACCTGACATAGCCAGAAAGAGAGAAAGACCTGGGGGCCTGTGGGAAGGGCCTCTGGGGAAGAGAGTGAGGAGCAGGAGTGGGGTCAGGAATCGGGGAGCAGGGCCACAAGGATCCTGGATTCAAACCTTTGCCTGCCGCTCTGAGACGCGTTGGAATGGCAGCCAGTTCCAGACCCACTCAGCAAGTCACCACAAACCCTGACCTGCTGTGAGGTACAAAGGTCAATTCCGGATCCTCCCTGGGGCACAATCCTAGAGGCTGTTTTGGGGTGGGGCCATGTGCTCCACCTTATTTTAGTTAGGAGCCTATGGAAAATAGGCTCCAGCCACCACACTGAGCATGTGTGAATTCTACAGACTTTGTGTACTGTGCTCATTAGTGAAAGGTATCCTGGGACTTGCAGTTCTGCAGCTGTTTCCTCATACACCTGGGCTGAATTCTGAGGCCAGGGGTCCAGTTGCTGCTGGGCATTCAGCTTAGTTATACTTCCTTAATATCACTCATCTCTTGACACGAGGGGCTGAGTGCAGACAGTTCCATTCTGACCAACCCTCCACAAATCCACAAGGAGGCCCTCATTCCTGATCCCGCAACCAAGGGAAAAGGAACCTGCTACCAGGCTTTTGAGACCCAAAGAGGCAACAGAGACCTTGAGTGAAAACCCTGAATTTAATGTGACACTGGGGGGAGCCCCATTCCTCCCCTTAGCACCCACCCATCCGGCCTGTTGTGAGTTGGGTGAGGGCTGCCCCCAGTCTCCGTCCTGCGGCTCTGGGTGCCATCCTGTACTCAATCAGCCTCCTGGGCCTGCCTCTCTGTGAATCGCCTGTGGGATACAAGAAGACATTGTATGGGCTTTGCTGTATTATCCCCTTTCTCCAACCTGCCCTTTCCTATCAGTTGTCCTCTAAGCGTCTCACCTTCTCGCGTATTCATACAGCGCCTGCTTTCGCTCCTGTAGACTCTCCTGCCGGGCCCAGGAGGACTTGGCAAATGTTAGGGCTGTGGGCTGAGGGGTTGCCGGGCCAGAGCTGGGGAACTGAGGTGATCACAATGTCAGAAGGCTTGCGAAGTCATCATCATTAAACACGCATCGAATGCCTACTTTGTAAGAGAGGTACTGTGCTCGGGTCTCAGGATCAAAAAACAGATGTCAGGACAGGGAGTATGCNGGCTGTGGGCTGAGGGGTTGCCGGGCCAGAGCTGGGGAACTGAGGTGATCACAATGTCAGAAGGCTTGCGAAGTCATCATCATTAAACACGCATCGAATGCCTACTTTGTAAGAGAGGTACTGTGCTCGGGTCTCAGGATCAAAAAACAGATGTCAGGACAGGGAGTATGCAGACGTCCCCAACCCACCTCAAGTCGTGGACCTGCTCATTTTCTGGGTCTCACCTTGGGAGTGGAGGCTGTGGCAAGGGACTGGGTCCCCTCAGTGATGTCTTCAGGCATGAAAGCTACAGCTCCCTCGAGCAGATTAGTGATGGTCAAGTCTACACAGCCAGTCCTGGCTGCGGAGAAGGGAGGAGTGGACAGCACAGTCTATTTCTCTGCTCACTTTCTCCCTTCACCACCCACTTTCCCTCTCTATGCCTGTCTCCTTGGGTAAAGCTATTCTTTCTCATACCTAGGTCTCTCTGGATGACACCCAGTGGAACATGGGGTAAAACCTCCTTCACTCTCTGAGCCAGAGTTGCCAGATGCACATCAGAAGAAGGGCCAGGGGAGTGAGGGAAAGAAGACTGGGCTGCAAAAAAGAAATCCAAAACATGGTGAGTGGAAAACTCGAGGAGAGAGGCTGATTAGTACAGGCATAGGGAGGAAGTCAGAACAGGCTGCAAAAGAGTTGAAAAGCTCTATGTCCAGGGCCCACACACCTGACTGAGGGTGCAACCTGGGGTGTCTCTGTCGCTTCATGTGCTCTGCTTTGTCTGCTGGAGTGAGTCGTGTCCCTGTCTGGCCCAATTCTTTGGCCACCAGCTAGGGAGAATTGGAGGATTGGAAGTTTCTCAAGTGTTCTTCCCCTCCTCCCTAAAGAAAGAACCCACTTCCACCCTGCCCGTGTCCCCTACCACCTGTTGTACACGGAGGGCAAAGTCTTCACTCCCCTCCCCGAGCTGTCGATGAACAGGACGGAGCCACCTGCAAAAAACAATCCAGGTCCACGTTGGGGTCACCCACTCTCCACTCTGATGCCTCTTTTCTTGGAACAGTGGTGGTGACAGGAGGGGAGGTAGTAAACACTTTATATTGCCTCTGTGCTAGAACCTTGATATTAAAAGATCTGCAAATGGACAGGGCAGAGACAGCTACTTCCTTGACCTTGAGGTGAGTTTCTCCCAGCCACCAAAAAGTGAGGACAGTTAATACCTTACTTGATACACCGTGAAAGGGACGAAAAGTGACCACAGCAGTTCTGAGACCCAGGATGCATCTGACACCGTCTGAGGGGAGGGCATGAGTGAGGTCTAAACCAGGGCCAGGAGTAGGAAACTTCCCCTCCAAACCCAGAGACTCCCTGTGGAACACACTCACCACGGAGACAAGGGGTCTCTGGACTCGCAGGGTAAGAGGCTGTACCACATCCTGGATAGAAAATGGCCAGGAACTAGAAGAGTGCAGAAAGTAAGATGGGATTCTAGCCAATCTAGTCACCAGCTCATACCTGACTTAAAACAGATACTGTCACACTGTACAAATAGAAATGTGGGAAATAAANATCGCCACGCTGAGGATTCAGACCAAGGTGGGGGTCGGGGCGGGCCATGTCTGCTTGGGGCTGTGAATTTGCTCGCATCTCCAGATGACAGGTCTCTCGCACCCATTCTCCCATTCTCCCTTAGGAGCCTCTCCCGACGCTGCGCCTGGGACGCTCAGCCGATGTCCGGCAAGGGGAGTTTGTGGTTGCTATGGGAAGTCCCTTTGCACTGCAGAACACAATCACCTCCGGCATTGTCAGCTCTGTTCAGCGTCCAGCCAAAGATCTGGGCCTTCCCCAAACCAATGTGGAGTATATCCAGACTGATGCAGCTATTGATGTGCGTCCTGATACGAGAAAAATGAGACTAGGTTGGGGGAGGGGGGAGGGGTGTGTGGTACAGGTACCAATTGTGATAGATGGCGGGAACTGGGTCGCAAAAAATGTGGCCACTCCTTCACGGGCTGGGAAAGGAGAGGATCTGGATAAAGTGTCTACATCCTGATTGTGGCCCGAGGCATAGAGTCCCTGGATCTCTGCCATATTTTCTCCTTGTCCTGCAGTTTGGAAACTCTGGAGGTCCCCTGGTTAACCTGGTGAGTGTGACATCCTTTCCAAGAATCCCTATCCCAGGTCAGTATGGGAAGGGTGGGTTTTCCCTAATTCACTGATGTTTGGTCAAGTTTCTGAGCAGTTTCTTGTTGGTTGTCTCCCAGAATCCAACTAGATCTCCCCCCCAAACTCCCTGCCACTCCTGCTCAGGTACCCCCATCTCCTATTATTTGTCTGGGCTAGAGAATAGTGGGCTGTGTCCCAACAGGATGGGGAGGTGATTGGGGTGAATACCATGAAGGTCACATCTGGAATCTCCTTTGCCATCCCTTCTGATCGCCTTCGAGAGTTTCTGCATCGTGGAGAAAAGAAGAGTAAGCCTGGCTTGTGGGGAAAGGGGTTTCTTTAAGTGGCAGGGGTGGGGAGGGTTTGCTGGAGAGGGGTCTATTGGGAGGAGGAGGGGAAGTAAGGATATACCTGGATGGGGCTCATTTGTCCTTCTAACACAGATTCCTGGTTTGGAATCAGTGGGTCTCAGCGCCGCTACATTGGGGTGATGATGCTGACCTTGACTCCCAGGTATGAGCTTTAGGGGTAGTGACACGTAGGGCCATTAGTGTAACCAGTGGTGGGTACCTGGCAGTTCTGTTGAGCTTTGTTCTTAGTTCTGTTTTTATCTAAGATGAGTTCCCTCATTCCTCTCTCATTATCTTGATTTTTCTCACCTCACTCTATTTTGCATACCTCCCATCCTGTTATTGCTTAGATTTACAATACCCAACCTTCCAGACGTGGCTTCCCTATGAGTAATTTCTGTTCTAGCCAACTTGATTTCCTAATCCCGTGTTTTTATGTTGTTCTTGTTTTATATAGTTTAATATCAGATTGATCCTTCTAGGTTAAGTTAAAGTTATAGCACTTCCTAAAGTTATAGCTTCTTTTAGGATTCTGGAATATTAGTGCTATTGATTTAACCCTGTGTGTCATTTGGAATGTTACCCTTTATATACATATTCTGCTTCCTAACTGCTAGAAGGCAGAAAGTGAACTGTTTTTGTATCAAGAGGATCTAGTGCACGCCCTGTTCACACACTTGTCAGTGTGCTGATGAAAGATTTGAGGCGAACCCCAAATGGGGAGAGTGCCCTGTGATTAACAGAGTGATCTGTGTCCTTTCAGCATCCTTGCTGAACTACAGCTTCGAGAACCAAGCTTTCCTGATGTTCAGCATGGTGTGCTCATCCATAAAGTCATCCTGGACTCCCCTGCTCACCGGTGAGGGAGAGGCTGCATTAGGAGGTGGAGATGGGTGGGGTGTATGTGCCCTTGAAGTGGGCCATCTAGTTCCTCCTTTATCTCTCTATCTTTTGCTATAGGGCTGGTCTACGACCTGGCGATGTGATCTTGGCCATTGGGGAGCAGCTGGTACAAAATGCTGAAGATATTTATGAAGCTGTTCGAACCCAATCCCAACTGGCAGTGCGGATCCGGCGAGGACAGGAAACACTGACCTTATATGTGACCCCTGAAGTCACAGAATGAATGGATCAGCAAGAGTAGGAGGCTCCTGCTCGGATTTCAACCTTGGTTTCATGGCTTGGGCTCTGAGGGCACCTGAACAGGATTGACTGAACCAGTTGGGGGCAGGTCCCTCCGACTACCACCACCAATTCCTGGGCTCTGAAGAATCACAAAAACACTTTTTATATAAAATAAAATTATACCTAACAACATGTCATACTGAAAAGTGAGGGGAAGGGTGGAACACTGCTCTTTCCCCCCACAAAAAGGCTAGAGGTAAAGCTTTCTCTTCCAGAACTGAGGGGAGATGCTGGAGTTAAACCATTCTGACCTCCCTATTCGAGAAAACGAGCTGCTGCTGTCTGTTGTCCTGGGCAGTCAGTCAGGTGCGCCTCTCTCTGTTGTGCCTGGCTTGGTGCTGGACCTGGGAGCAGAATGCTCCGTGCCTGGCCGCAGATAAGACAGCTGGCCTAAGAAAGAGGGCAGTGATTTCTGCTTGATGGTCCCACATCCGCAGTGCACAAAGGACAAGTGCTGTGGGCCTGCTGACGTCAAAGATCCCTTGGTGAGCTCCTGAGGTAATGGCAGCCCAGACCCCTGCCGTCAGGGGCCAGTGGTGGTCTGCAGAGGAAGCTGGTGGCACCTTAGATGATCTGGTTACTGGTCTGGCCAGGGTAGCGTTCAAACCTCTTGTTGGCCTCTTCACTGAAGGCATCCCCTGCAAGGTGAACGGGTGGTTTGGATAGGAAAACAGACCTATTGTGGGGAAGGGTGGGTGGAAGTGGAGAGACTGGGAGATCCAGAAGTGGGTGGGGAGACCTAGAAACAGAATGAAGGCCTTTCCCTCCCACCCCCAGGCCTTCTGGCTTCTCTTCCCACCAGGTACCAATGTGACAGTTGTGCACCCAGATGCGGTGTCCATCGTATTTGCAGTTACATTTCATGGCGTTGTTGGTGAAGTCACTCTCTGCTACTTCAAAATTGGGGTTGATGACCACCTGTGAGTAGGAGAAAGCCAACAAATGAGCTGCATTCCTCAAATCCAAAGGTGTCTTTAATAAACACTCCTCCCACTCAACAACTGGAAATCTCAGAGCCCTGGCACCTGCAGAATGTAGTTTCCTGGTTTCACATCTGTGATGTCAATCCACTGGCAGTCGATGTCATGCCGGTAGAGATCCCAGCAACCCACAGTGATGCCCTGTTCTCCAAAGTTGGCACACTCATACCTCTTGGAAACATCTGAGGAGATGAGCGTATGTTGTGTGAGCCAAGGCCGTGGAGACGAGGACAGTGCAGCCTATTCTAGGCCCCAACTCACCCTCCTGACATTCGGTGTCTTCTAGACAGAAACTAGCTTTGTGGCCCTCAGCCACCTTGGTGCCGTTGGGGGTCAGGATATCGTAGTGAGTGAAGATGTCCATACTGTGATAATGCCTGTGGGGACAAGGGATCCCTGTTTCTTTCCCTGTCCCCAGCAGGCTCGCCTCTTCCCCAGTGGTCTTGCCCTTCTACTGCTTGACCCTCTCACCCATGACATTCATGCCACACCCAGGAGTGGCGCCCAGCCTTGGGCCTGAAGTCAGCACGTCCCAGGTTGTGGATCTGGGAGGAGAATCTGAGCAGACGCCGGTGGCCGTAAGGCCAGTTGGCTGAGCGGGCCGAGCTGGCCAGGCAGTTCTCCTCAGCAGCACAGTACAACATGTGCAGAGGCCGGTCCTCGATGTAAGCCGTCTCCTGCACCAGTGCGGAGTGCAACAGCAGATCTGATGCGGCTGCACCGAGGAAGGGAGGAGAGTTAGACGTCACTGGTGAGGGGCAGGGACAGGTGGGAGTGCTTCCATCCCCCTCCCCCAGAAAACGGGTGAGACTGGCTTTCCACAGGGAAGGTGTACCCCTTCAGATTGCAGCTCTTCCTGCAAAGAGATGGCCCAGAGCCTCCCCTCCCTGGCTTGCATCCCCCTACACTTCACTCACTTTCAGAACAAATGACTCCAGCAGTAAAACGGCTTCCTGTCCTCCTGCAGGTGACATGGGTGCCATGGTGAGCACATTGGTCCAGGGACAGCTCAGTCCCTGTGCAGCGCACTCCACTCATCACCACCTCTGTTACATTCCCTGAATCCCAGTACCAGGTCTCCTGGGGACACACAGAAGTGTTTCTGTGAGGCCACCATCCAGCCTCCCCAGCCAAGGGATTCATTTTGACAGACCTGTGCCCCAAACACACCCTTTGGAGGCCTTGGTTCCCTTCTCCTTCCCACTCACCTGCAGGCCGTGGTTGGCATAGCCCAGTCCAAGCTGCCTGCAGGCAACCATGGCCTCCAGTGTTCCCCAGTCATCTCCACAGATGAGGCCCCAGCGAAAGGACCCAGGTCCCCCTATTTGCACTTCGACTCGCCCTTCATGGCGGCTGCGGCCCCCACTGAGTCGGATCTGTAGTGATGCAATGGAAGTGCTGTGGAAGCTTTTGGGGTGGAGTAGTGGGAGTCCACAGTGGGCCTGTGGCTGAATGGTGATTCAGAAGCACTTACAGGGCTAGCAGGTGGTGGCATCAAGTGGGAGTTGCAGGATAAGAGGGGCCTGGGGCAGTGGGCAGTAGGGCCATCAGACTGCATCATGACCAGGCAAGACTGGATAGGACATGAGATTCCTGAACCAAGGTGGAAAGAGTGACTGACCTTGGTTTCTACCCCAGTGTAGGGCAGGTTGCATCGGACGCCAGCATCTTGGCTATGGGAGCAGTCTTCAGCTGTGATGTTCTTGTGGGGGCACTTCCAGAGAGAGAGTTCCTGTCCAGAGCATCTAACTTCACTTAAGTGGATGGCGCCCATGCCTAAGGTCAGAAGTCAGAGATTGGGAGGTTCTAACTTTACTGTCTGCCCAGGGGTCTCCTTCCTAAGGAATGTACCCCTCCAGGAGTATGTACCTCCTACCTCCCTCTCCCTCCAAACTGTACCCGCCTCACCCTGCCCCATGCGGGCACCGCTCAGAGCCTCTCGAGCACTCCCGAAGCCTAGCTCCCGACACACCACGCTGGCTGCTTGCAGGTCCCACTTGCGATCACAGACTGTGCCCCACGTGCCAGCCTTCAGGACTTCTACCCGGCCCTCTCCTGGATGGGCTCCGCCCTTTAGACGCACTCGGGCCTATAGTGGAGAGAGAGGTGCCCAGCAGTGAATGGGGACATCAGCACAGAGGCAGTAGACCTGGGAGATCAATGAGATTCTGGTGGGAGGGAGCAGGTGGTCTCAGGTCTGTGGCCCAACCCCTGGAAGGTTCCTCTCTGAACTCAAAGGTCAGAACTATGCTTAATCAAGGGATGGCCAGGCTACGGGGTTCTTCACCTGGGCGGTGGGGAAGGTCATAGTGTTTCACACACCTCCCCCTGAGGCTTCGACTGTTGCTTCTTCTGGCCACTGGACGCTGCGTAGAGAGGGCTTGGCACACAGCTCACCACCGCAGGGGCTCCCCCTGGGCACCTGGCGGTGTCATTGGCTCGATAGAACTCCAAAGAGCAGAGGGAGAGGTGGGCCTCAGTGCCCACGCACGCCACCCCGTGCAGACCAAAGGAGTGTTGCTGCCGCTGGGCCAGCAGCCTGGGGGAACAGAAATGGGAGCAGTAGGGTGAAATGGTGCTCCTGCCTCTTTGCCCGCAGCCCTCCTCCCATGCCATGCCTCCCCCAACCTTCCATGACCGCTTTAGTTCTTCTCTTCTCTGCAAAGACAAAGAGACAAAGAGACAACAGTAATGGGGAGTTTCCAGGCTGAAAGACCCAAACAGGGGCATCCTTGGGTATATTCTGCAACAGAAGAACCCTGTGGGAAGGAAGGCTAGTTTTGACTTGCCTGGCAGAAACCTTGTTCTGTGTGGTTTCAGGGAGCTGGCCCTAATGGAGGCTGAAGCTGCTGTGCAAAGAGATTAGGAAGCCAGGACTGACCATCTGGAAGAGATAGGCAGGAGGGAGTAGCTAATAGGAAGCCTGAGTGGCCAGAGTAAGCAGATCTTTCTATTACGACTGAAAGAACTAAATGAGTCAGGATGCAAAGAAGTGAGTAAGTCTTGGGTCTACATGGCTTCTTAGAGGCCAGAGGGGCTTCCAGGCCAGAGGATGATGGGCAGTTACAGGAAGAACAGACCAGAGGTGAACACAGGAAAGACTGGAGCTGGTATATATGGGAATGAAGATGTGCAAATGCAAGACAGAGAGAGACCGCATGGCCAGAGGAGAGTGAATCTGAACACCAGAGGGGTAAGCGTGGCCCCAGGCTAAAGCTGGACTGCGTGAGGCTTTAATGAGGTAGCCATGCTTCTGTAGTTTAAATGTAACAGAAAGAATGTTCCATAGCCACCTGAGCAGGAAAATGGGACTAAATTAGAGACGTTAAAACTTTGAAACACAGCAGAGAGATGCTGGAGAGAATCAAGGGACTTGCTTATCAACACCAACGGAATGGAATGTTGCAGTGAGCCGTGTGATAGGAGAAGTGCTTTCTTCCCAGAACAGCCGGTTTGAACCCAGAGAGGGAAGGAACCAATGAGGCCTTGTGTTGGTGGGGTGGGCCTGTGAGGGTGGTCTGGTGGCGCATTACTGCAGTAATGTCCTCTATTACTTGATGTCAGAGGAGGAAGATGATGATTTGAAGCCGCCGGCAAGGAAGACACAGAGAGAGGGATAAGTTATAGACAAATCAGACAAAGGAAGCCCGGAGACTTTACAGAATACCTTTGGAAGCTCAAGATAAGTGGACTCTGAAGCTCAAAGAGACTTAGTATTCTTTCAAAGTCCTCTCTGGCTGAAAATAAAAGTGAAAGAGGTTGTCACTTTAATATGGGGGTCCGGGAAGGCCAGAGTATGGCCATGGTGTGCAAGACAACCCTAAGCTAGAAGGGCACTACAGGAACACCCCTAAATTCCAAGGCCTGCTGAAGGCACCAGAGGGAGGAACTGGGGAGTGAGGGGTGCCTGGGGCCCCTGAGAGATCCTCGAATGCTGTGAAGAGAGGAGGAGACAGGAGAAAGGGCTGACTTCTCCACAGCTCACCCACTGCTGAAGGAGCTCTCCAGGGGACTGTTCATGCGCGAACTGCCTTCAGAAGCCAAGTGAGACGCAGTCATTGGGATTGGAAGCTTTTTGTTCCCTGGGGTTCTGAAGGAGCCCAGGAGGAACTGGGAGCCTAACTGTGTTAACTGGGCCAGAGGGCCAGGACTTCCATCTGACTCCTGCCCTGAGAAAGGTTCCACAGGGGATCCTGAGTCTCACTTCCAACCCAGTAGCCATTATTACATTTAACAATTAATCAAATAAGGGTAGGATGGGAACACTGATCCCTCAGGGAAACTTAACTTCTTGGGCAAGAGGCAAGCATGGCATCTGAAGGACAAAAGTGCCAGAGTATCTACTAAGATATGCTGGGGGGAGATAAGTAAGCAGGTGGAACAAGAGGAGTCAATGGGTGAACGTCTATGGAGATTTTTCAAAAATCCTGTGACGAGCATAATTCCTCAGACAAAAAGCATAAGGGCCAAAAAATACCAAACAACCCAACAACAAAAAAACAACCCCAAACAAAGGGCCAATCTTACTTTACACTTTGGTGAATCACCTGGAAGGTGGCTTGTAACAGTTGCTGCGGCTCCTCCAACCTCCTGGTGGAGGCGTCTCTTGGACCCCTTGCTAACCACAGCCCGACGCCCCCGACTCATCGCCTGGCACTCCCTCTCCTCTCCACCCAGCCTAAACTTTATTTACCTCTTAATTGGCCCCCTGCCCATTCGGGTTTTGGGTTTGGCTTTAAGCTTGGTGACTGGTCTGAAAAAAGGAGAAAGAAGTTAGTGGCAGTAGTGCTGAGGTGCATTCCCCGGGAAAGGCAAAGGATTCTTTCTTTTTTCTCTCTAGGAAGGACCCTTCGTGCAGAGCATGGGAAGGGGCAAAGCAAAGGCAGTCAGATTTTCCACATACACTGCTGAACACCACTTAACTGTATTTTTGGAATACATGCTGCTCTCTGGATTCAGCAACAGTGATGAGAAATCTGGTGATGTCAGGCCAGGTGGTGAGGGGAGAGGAGATGAGAGGAATGGTGGAGGGAGGAGAGAATGGGAATGTAGGTGAATGAAGGGAGTTAGGAGTTAGTGGGGGAGGAAGCATGCAGGTGGCTGAGGCTGGAGTCCAAGCTATTTGGGGGCAATATAAAGATGCGGAGGTCTCTACATTATTTCCTCCTTGTGTTCCTAAATCAAAACTTACCCATCCCCATGCCTGCCTCCCCTCCCCTCCCTCCTGGAATGGCCGTTTTCCAGCCATATCCTTAATTATCAGCTTGGGTTCTGGGATGGACATGGATAGGCTGCCTTCCATCCATCCACCTCCTGGGGCCACAGGGATGAGCAGGAGGTCCCGGGGCTCTTGCCCCATTACCTTCCAAGGGGCTTGGAGCGTCGGGCCGAGGCTTTGGCCGCTCGCTTCCTCAACTTTCTGTGAGGATAAGAATAGCAGAGTCAGGAACAGTTTAGAACCAAGTGGGAAAAGTTGGTGGAACAGGGACCAGGAGCAAGATTTCTGTTTTAGCAGTTAGAGGTCTCCTGGGGGCAGGATCTTATAACGTTAGATGCCCCCAAGGCTCTACCCTTCACAGCGGTTTGGCCTCAGAAGCACNCATCCCCATGCCTGCCTCCCCTCCCCTCCCTCCTGGAATGGCCGTTTTCCAGCCATATCCTTAATTATCAGCTTGGGTTCTGGGATGGACATGGATAGGCTGCCTTCCATCCATCCACCTCCTGGGGCCACAGGGATGAGCAGGAGGTCCCGGGGCTCTTGCCCCATTACCTTCCAAGGGGCTTGGAGCGTCGGGCCGAGGCTTTGGCCGCTCGCTTCCTCAACTTTCTGTGAGGATAAGAATAGCAGAGTCAGGAACAGTTTAGAACCAAGTGGGAAAAGTTGGTGGAACAGGGACCAGGAGCAAGATTTCTGTTTTAGCAGTTAGAGGTCTCCTGGGGGCAGGATCTTATAACGTTAGATGCCCCCAAGGCTCTACCCTTCACAGCGGTTTGGCCTCAGAAGCACATGAACAAGACAGGTGAGTTCCAATGAAGGACGTGGACTCGGGGCTGATAAAGACCCTGTACCAGGACCCACAGAAAGTAGGCTAAGGCAGATGGGGAACAGGATTCTTGGGTTGACATTAGGGCTGCTCTAAACCTGGGGGAGGGCTGAGGGGACAGGTTAAAGTGGAAAGGTGTTAAGATTCCCAGACTAACTAGGCAAGGAGAGAGAACTAGCCTGGTCACACCTAGGGAGGCTGACTGTGCAATGCACTCCGGCTTCTGGCATATCCAGGCCTGAGGCCAATGAACGAGGACCAAGGAACAAGGACCAAGGAACAAGGCTGGATAGCAAGGGACATTAACTGGGTCTGACTGGGGAGCATGAGGCCAGGATGCTTAGGATGACAGCATCCTTCCTGTCTAAATTAAATCCCATATGCTTTAGGCATTCACAAACAGCTCATCTCGCAAACTTACTTCTAGGGAATTAAGGTCTAAAACTTTATTTCTTCTTAATTGACCTAAATATTTGACCTATTTTACTCTTCAAGAGGTTATCTTAAGTCTGATGAACGGAAACTAGGTCTGTTTCTCCTCTCATTCTCGATTTCAAAGACTTCCATTTTGCCCACTCTTTGTCCTGTCCAACTATATGTAGATGAATGCAGGTCTTGTCTGTCCTGGCAAAATTTATGGAATTCCCCATTATCCTCTTAGTTTTCCTGTCTTTGAACATGTTCCTGTTCTGCGTTACTCTTGAGTTATATTTGGATGTGGTATATTACATTCAGATGTGCTAGGATTTTAATATATAGATTTAAACAGGGCTGAATCTGCTTGGTATTCCTACCTTGGCTTCTTCCTGAGGATGATCTTTGCCAAAGCATCCAATACGTCCAACATTCCTAACAAAGAGTCTATAATAACTCTCCGGTCCCTTTCCTGAGACACTGCTAAGAGTTTAGACCCTTTCATCAGATAAGTATAGTGTAAAACGTCTTCTCCAAATGTCTTTTTTTTCAAACATGTCTGAAATGAAATCTATCTGGCACTTTCTTTCACCAGTAACCAAGAGAAATCATGTAACAGTACTCAGAAAAATGTAGTATTATCTAGAAATTCAGAAGTACTTCTTCTCTAGTTATTTAAGGACTTTATAAGGTCTTTATAATTATATGGTATATATAATTATTAATATATATCAGGCAAATATAGATTACTGAGGCCCTGGTGCTTATTTAGGACCAGTGCTGATATCTGTCTCTCTTTTCTAAAGCTGCCACCCCTAAATGTTTCTGAATTCCTTCCCCTAAGAGCCTTTCTCTCTCAATTGAGAAGCTGCACATAACCTTTCCTCAACTGAATCCTTTTAAACATATTCAAATCTCTCTCTCTCTCTCACACACACACTCCACCCCACATTTCTTCTTAGTAGGAAACTTTTCAGTAGTGTCAACACTCATCATCTTTCCCACTCACTCCTTAATCCACTCCTTTCTGTCTTTCCCCACCCATCACTCTGTGATAGTAAGTCTAGAATTTTTTTTTTTTGTCTTACATTCCACTGACTCCTGGTAGCATCTGACACTGCTGTTCTCTCTCCTCCTTAGCTGCCACAACACTCTTAGCTTTATCTGAGTCCTAATTCTGGATGCTCTTTCTCAGTCTTCTTTGCAGGCTCCTCCTCTATACAGTCATTTACTTTTTTGGAGCTTTAAGGCCTCCTTCTCACTTCACATCCTCTCTTTGTATGTTCTCATTTACATCTAACCTTGTATATCCCATTGCCTTTCTTGATGTTCCTACTTAGATATCTCAGAATTATCTAAAATTTAATGCGGGTCCAATTCTTTTAGCAAAATCTACGCCAGAAACTTAGGAATCAACCTTGCCATCTCTCTCTTCTTCGGCTCCATAACCAAGTCTTGTCAGGGTTCCTTCCTGAATGACTCTCTAATCCATTTGCTCTTGCTCTTCTTTAAACCACTCTCAAACTGCAGTCAAAGTGATGTCTGGGAGCCACAAACCCGATCACGTCCTCTCAGAGCCCTTCTCATTAAAAAACTTCAATCACTTTCCATTACTTTTATCATAAAGATTCAAGTCATTACCACAGCCTGCAAGGTCTTCTATGATCTGGTGCCAAATTAACTCTCTTATCACCTCTGTATTCTCAACACCTTGCGCAGTGCTTGGCAAACAGTGGGAGTTCAATAAATATCTATCGATGAATATATCTGAATATGAACAAGAATATCTGAAATGGACGAGAAGAGTGCCTTCTTAAATAGCACTTAAGCTCTTAGAACTTCAATTTTTTTTTGCCTGAAAAAAGGCATTAAGTGGTTCAGTTATCTGTACACTCTTTTCCTCTTCTGAAATTCTACAACGTTCACATGTTCTAGGGTAGAAGTACCAAATCAAGTTGAAAAATGATAAACACAAAAAAAGAAAAAAAAAAAAGAAAAATGACAAACACATCACATTCTGATTTTCTTATTCTCTAAATCTTAATAACTTCCTCTAAAAGCTAGCAGATGCATCTTCTTTCTCCAAGGAAGGCAGATTTATTTATAACTATCCTGCCTAGCCTTTATAATTGCATTACCTATGAGGAATCTCCCTCTGTCTGACTTGACCTGTGAAGGAATATCTACATCAAATTCTCATCACAGAATCTCCCAGGACCACTGTAATCTCTTTCCCTACTAAGAATGAACTCTGTACTTAATATATATATCTCCTTTTCTAGCCTTCATATTTCAGACTCAGTAAGAGATTCCAATATGTACAATATATTCCTGATTTCTGAAACCTTCTTGTGTATGTGTATACTTAGGGACAATTCTTGGGCCTCAAAATTCCCAGGGATGGCCCATGTCTAAAGCTAGTTCATATTAACCTGAAGCCCAGAGACGCTGGGCACCATCCTTCTCTCAAGCAGTTTCAGGATCATTTTAATTATCTCTTCTTTTATTTTCTGTATTCCATCAGTCATCCTACATCTATTCATTCCTCTCTCTTTGTTGTCATCCTCCTAATCAGCTTAATTTTTATAATTCCTAATTAATCTTACTGCATCTAGAACCTCCTCTTCCAATTCACTACTACCAGACGAACTTTAAAAAACATTGGCCTTATTTTTATCACTGTCCCATACAAGTAATTTTATTTTTTAATTTTTCATAGGATAGAGATAAAACTCTCCAATCTGGCATTAAAAGTGTTCCATTTCCTAGCCTTACTTTATCCATTCAGATTTTTCTTCCACTATTTCTCAGTATACATCTTCTCTCTTGCATCCCTGGTGGCTCAGCAGTAAAGAATCTGCCTACAGTGCAGAAGACATGGGTTCAGTCTCTGGGTTGGGGAGATCTCCTGGAGAAGGAAATGGCAACCCATGCCAATATTCTTGGCTGGGAAGCCCCTGGACAGAGGAGCCCGACAGGCTATAGCCCACGGGGTCACAAAAGAGTTGGACATGACTTAGTGACTTAAACAACAATCTTCTACTCTAATCACCTATCTTTCAAAATTTCCTACTCATTTTCATCTCTGTTGGGGTCAACAGTGACATCCAAGTTACTAAATCGTTTTCATTTCTCAGTCCTCGTGTTTTTGGAAGCATCAGCAGTGGTGACTCAGTTGATCCCTCTCTCTCTTCCTTGAAGCACTTCACTTGGCTTCCAGGCTTCCACACTCACCTGGTTTTCTTTCTGCCTCACCTCCCTATTTGCATTTGCCTTATCTTCCTCACCTCATAATGTTTAAACTCCCTAGAGTTCAGTCCCTGCGCTTCCTTTTCTCTACTTACACTCCCTCCCTTGGTGATGTTGTCCAGTTTCAGGGCTTTAAATACTTGCATTCAACTGAACTCTAGAGTCATATACCCAATAGCCTCACCATTTCAGTGTCTAAAGCACCTCAAATTTAACTGGTCTAAAAACAAGTTCCTAATATACAATCTCCACTCTCCCATCCCCACACAAAACATGCCCCACTCACTGTTTTCTTTATCAAATGAGGCCAACTCCATATCTAGCTCAGGCCAAAAACCTTGGAATGATCCCTAATTTCTCTCATACCACAATGAATCCATCAGCAAATCCTGTTGGCTTTATCTTCAATACAGAATTTGATCATTTTTTCACCACTTTCACTGGTCACATCGCCTCTCACTTTCTTTAGCTGGCTTTCAGGAGACAATAACTGCCTAACTAGTCTCCCTACCTCCTTGACTCTACACATTCCTTATAGTCTATTCTTAACAAAACAGCCTAAATAATATGCAAAAGGTGGAAGACAGATGTCACACCTCTGTTCAAAACCTCATCTCACACAATAAAAATTAAAGTCTCTCAAATGGTCTTACATGATCTGGCTTCTCATTCTTTCCTTATCTCCTCCTAAATTGCATCTGCTGTCATTTTCTGCCTTATTCCCTTAGTTCCAGCCCCAGTAGGCTCCTGGAGTATGACAAGAATTCCCCCTAACTCCTCACCCTGATATCTTCTCATTTATGATGGCTTTTCCTGGAGATGCTCATCAAGATTTTTGCATAGATTGTGCCCTTTAAATATTTTCTCAAATGATGCCTCCTCTGACTTATTTTAAAACTGCAATTCCAGTCCCAGTTCCTAACATTTTCCCTGCTTTATTTTTACCTATTATACTCTTTGCCATCCTTACATTTTGTAATTTTACTTTTTTCCTGAGTTTTCCCTAGTTCATGAGATCAAGGATTTGTTGTTGTTGTTGTTGTTGTTCATTGTTGAATCCCTAGTGTCTACAACAGTCCCTGGCACACAATAGGCACTCAATAAATGTTTATTCTCTACACCTTTGTTCATACTACTCTCTTCATCTGAAATGCCTGCTATTTAAGTTGCACTAATCTTTCAGAACCTGGAGTTTGGATTTGGGAAGGTAAAGAACAAGCACAGGGAAATATAGGCCCAAGGTAGATAACAGCAGAGGAGCACAGCACATAGATGTTTTAAACTGTATATGAGTAGCTATACCAGAAAAAGTATATTCCTTGGGGCCTAAAGAACTTTCAGATGTGTCTCAGAGCCAAGGCAAAAAAAATTTCAGCAAGTGTGGAAAAGACTGGAGGCTGGATAATGTACTGATTTTCAAAAAGGAGGAAAAGGATTCCTCAATTTACAGATAATTTATGTTCTAGAATAGTCATTAAGTAGAAAGTTTGTGAGCATTGAGGAAAAAATACGGTGATCGTTAGAAATCTAAAAGGATTTCAGTAAAAGTCAGCTCAGTCAAACCACCATGATTTCCTTTAAGATTACTAAAATTGCAGAATGGCTGTGAACATAGTATATCTGGATTTTAGCAAAAGACTAATAAAATCTCCTACAATTTCATTATAGATAAGATAATGAAAGGTTGCCTGTTTCACTGTTGTGTTCAGTTTGTCTCAACTGTTGAAAAAACATTTCACAACTAATGATTAAAGATTTGATGTAAATCTGGAGGATT
Source organism: Neotragus moschatus (assembly GCA_006410615.1). Lineage (NCBI taxonomy): Eukaryota > Metazoa > Chordata > Mammalia > Artiodactyla > Bovidae > Neotragus > Neotragus moschatus. Next base: position 256,835 of record SJYA01001558.1, on the reverse strand, counting down.
CATAAGAGGTGTTAGACTTCGGTTTTAAAGATTTCAACACATTTCACAGTCACTTTGATGAAGTCAGGAGGCATAGGGATCATATCTATTGAACAGAGGGGGCAGGGAGGGATGACAAGTGCAAAATAATGTCAAGATTCAAGATAATCTCATGGGATCATTATGGTTTTTAAATGATGTATCAAACATGAGATCATGTGTCAAACACTTCATAGAGTAAACTCAACAGATTTAGGTTCAAATAGGCTGCTCTATCAGTATCAAGGAGGGAAGACCTAATTTAGGTGATTACAAGGTCAATATGAGCAGTGGGATGCTGCCTCAACGGAAAGGCAGTGCAAAATCTAGATGCTTCCATTAAAAAGAGCTTTTATGGTGTACCCTGCCCCATCAGCCCCACATTTGAAGTAGCGTGCCCAGTAGAAGGTCACTCAGATGTTAAGAGCTCTTCCTGCAAAACTGGTCTAAGGAAAAGCTGAAGAAAATGATCATTTAAATTACAAAGAGATTTCCAAATTTCTTAAAACGGCCAAATTAGATGCTCCAGGGAAGCGAGACGCAGTAAGCAAAGAGCCGGTCCCCAGCGTGATACATTCCCCGGAAGCCGGAGCGTAGACCAGGGATCCCGTGCAGGTGGAGAGGGCCGGCCTCCAGGGCTGAAGGCTGTTCTGGAAAACTAGCTTAGTCCTGAGTGCTCTGGCGCTCACAGACGCCTAGTGAGCCGCCGGGACCCAGGGAAGGGCCCCGGCCTCTTCCGGCGCCCTCCGGCCTTCAGGGATTGGCGGCCAGGATGGGACCGCCGCCCCGCGGGCGCCCCGGGCCTGTTGCAGTCCGACTCGGGCGTCTGGCCCCGCCCGGGTACTGCCTCGGCGGGGCGTGGTCGCCACCCCCACCCCCGACTCGGACCCGCCGGCTCCCGGGCCGCTGGGCGTGGCCCCGTGAGGCCCAGCTCTGGCCCCGGGGCGCGGAGACGCCACCTGTCGACCGGCGGCCCAGACGCCGCCGCCCGCCCCGCCCCGGCTCTGGCCACTGGGGTCAGCGCTTCGCTGGTCCCCGCGGCGGATCCGCAGATCCGCCTCGGGGAGCGCTTCATGGGCCAAGATTTCTCAACTCTCTAGTTTCACAGAGGCCTCCACATTTCCCCCGGCTCCCCAGGTGAACCAACCCCTTCGGAGGTCCCTCGACACCACTCCGTAACAAGCACCCCTCAACTCCAGACTGCTGCAGCAGCGCCCACGTCCCTTCACCTGTAGAAGGCCACGTTGACCCGCTTTTCGCTCGGGAAGCCCAGCATCCCGCAGATCACGTGGCTGTTGTGCGCACTCCAGCCCTTGTCACACACTTGCGACCAGCCATCCGGAAGCCTGACTTCGACCAGTCCCTCGGTCACGGGCAGGGGCCGTCTGCCCCTTCCAACGGCGGGCCGAAGCCGCACCTCCTCCACTTGCAGGTGGTGCTCTACCTGCGGACGGGACCACAAGCAGAGGAAGGCGTCCCAGGGGCCGTTGCACACGTCTGGCCACTTAAGAAACCCTGACTGAGTGTACCGGCTGCGAACCCAACGGCGAGATGGGGCTGAGAGGCAGGCCTGTGCTCTGTGAGGTGCTGACTGAGGGGCAGCCACCAGAGTGTAAGGACTTGCTGGGCTCTGAGAAATGACTGAGGGTCCAGAGGAAGCTGGGGAAGGAGCATCTAACTCTGCTTGGAGCCTGAGGGAACTCTTCACAGAGGAAGTGGCACTGAAGAAGTAGGAGAAAGGGAGAGTGAAAGGTTCCCTCAGGAATATCTGAGCTGAGAGAGAGCACAGGTGCCCTGGGGACCAGGGATGAAGTTGGAGAGATTCATGCCAGGCTTAGTAACTTGACTGCTAATGCTAAAATAAACCTGGACTATGCAGTGTCTCAGAGCTCCATCATTTTGCCCACTCCCCCAGCCTCCCACTAACCCCAATTATCCCACTGGGCACATGGATTCCCCTGCATTCTAGTATCTCCGCATATAACCACCCCACCACCCTTTCTGTCTTGCTGTCCTGGGTGGTATGTATGTATGTATGTGTGTGTGTATGTTTATGAACTACAGACCTCAATGACATTGGAATCTGAGAAGCCAGGGAGGCGCTCGTCCTTGCAGATGACCCCAGCATCCTCATCATGGGTACAGTCACTGTTCCCCCAACCCCGGGAGGCACATTCAGTCACACTCCGCTCAGTCCCACTGCAGCTCAGGTTGTCCAGCCAGATGCGGCCTGTGTAGGAGGGGAGATAAGGGGATAGAGAGGCTTGGAGAGGTAGCATGGGGATGTTGGTGAGAGTGAGCATGGAAGCCTCACACCTGGTAAGATAATGGGTAGGGAAAGGACAGGGGACCCTGGGAAGGAATAGGAAAGGGAGCATAGGATTGATGGAGGGCTGACAGTGTTCTGGGGATACCCAAGAATTTGGTAGGGTGAATACCAAAACCCAAGAGTCAACACTGAAGTTCGGATCAGTCCTTACCCATTCAATGACAGCCGCCTAGAGTGCGTGAGGCACTCTGCCAAGGCATGTACATATGTGATCATTCTTAGATCAGAGCTGCCAGAAGATATTATCACCATTTTGTATAAAGAAATTGAAGTTCAGGGAAGTGAAGTAACTTGCCTAGGACCATACAGCCAATGCATGAGGGCTTAGGGATTCGAGCCATTTGTGAGACTTGGAAATTTAAGATCCTTTCACCTCAGCCTTACATTCTCCCATGTGACTGCCCTGTGCTGCCGTGTTGCCCCGTGTTCTTCTCTTGACCCGGGCCAGACTGAAATGAGTATCGCCGACTTTCTCTCAGAACTGGTGGCCCCTCAAAGGGCCATGTGCAGGGAACCCTGGTGCATATCTGGACAGGACTTACCCAGCTTCTGCTGGGATACCTACCTCTTGCCCCATTAGGCTGTTGGAACTATCACAAACTATTGAGATTCTTTTATTACTTTCCTCCACTCCAGGTCTGATTCAGTCCTTTGATGCCACCCAGAAAACTCCCTCAGTCAAATGACTGTCTTCAAGTTTGAATTCAACCATCATGTAATTATTATCCAAAGCCTTTTCATTTCACATCAAATATCCCTGGTTTCTTCAGCTATTCCTCCTTGAAACGTGGCTTCCAATCTTTTACATCTGGTAGCTCTCCTCTGAAAGTACTTCCATTTCCAGGAACCTAAGTTCCCTATTCAGGGATTAAACCTGTGCCCTCGGGAGTGAAAGTGCAAAGTCCTAACTACTAGACCCCCAGGAAATGCCCAGTACTTCCATTTTCTACTGTCTTTTTGAAAATGCGGCATCTAAAGTGATACTTTATTCCAGATATCGTTTAACCAGTGGGAACTGGGGGTTAACTGCAGATTGCACCAGCTCTACCAATCCCACTGTGAGTTTATACAATGCAAGTGCCCCCAGGTCTCAGAATTGCTCCTAAGCCCCTACTAACCACATCCTAAAATTTATACTTGTCTTTGGAAGCCCAGCTTGTCCGTTTCAGCTCTAAATTATAATCTGATCTTGTTGGCTGCAGTATCTGTGATCACTCTGTCTCTGGGACATCCAGACACCTTTCACCTGTTCTCAGTTTCCCATGAAACCAGCTGTACTTTAGTCATACAGGGCTCATCTGTGTCAGGGCTGTCTTTGCATGTGGCTTTGTAGAATGATACTTTTGCAGAAGAAAGTAACTTACAGATCATCTAGTCATTTTGCACATGGAGGCATCTGAGGCTCAGAGAAGGCATCGCTCAGCCTAAGTTCACGCAGCTTTATGTTGGTTGGTTTCTCCTCCATAGGTGTACTTGATACTGGGTGTTCTTGGTGTTCTGTGTCCCCGTGGCTGTTCCCTCCCCTACATTTAGGCTGTACTTTGGCAATACCTAGGCTGCGCCTGAAGCATTGCTCACCTGTTCCAGGGCCATATTTGGCACTGTGGGTCCAGCCTGTGGCCTCTGTAAAGCCCAGCTCCCGGCACAGGACGTGAGCAGCCTGCAGCGTGAAGTCATCATCGCAGATGGTGCCCCACTCACCAGCCCGCTGTATCTCCACACGGCCCTCGGATGGCTTCCTGGGGAAACCAGCCAGCCGAAACCGCAGCCCCTGGCTCCCGGGCCTCTTCTCAGGTGCCGTGGATGGGGTGGGAGATCCCAGGCACGAGCTGCACAGCAGGCCCAGCAGCAGCCCCCACAGGCTCCGCTGCCGAGCACTGACAGGTCGCATGGCAGCAAGGCCTGGGCGCCCCAGAGAGAGAGGCTGGAATTGAGAAGCCCAGGTCTGAGACAGAGGTCACGAGAGGTAAAGAGATGCCGCTTAAGACCAGAGACAGAGCCAGTGAGACAGAAAGGGAGGGACCCGGGGCTAAGAGAGACAGAAAGAAATCCATACTAAATAAGAAGAGAAATGCAGAGTAACAGAGGCACAGACTGAGACACTCAGACTGGGGAGGGGGGAGGGGGGAGACAGAGAGAGAAGGCTCTCCCTCGCTTCTGTAAAGAATAAACGCCTACTATTAGTTGTTAAGTCTCATAACGTCCTTTCCCTGGTTCTGCTATCAGCACCTCTATCCTGACTCCGTGATCAAAAGACAGAGATCAGAGGGCAAGATCAGAGGGCCATCAAGATAGATAGGTTGAGACTGAGCAAGAGACACAGAGAGGGAGACCCAGACAGACAGGATGTGAGAGGGAGGGAAACTGTGGGAGTAAAAGGGGACCAAACAGACAGTGGAGAGAGAGTGTTGAAAATGGACAGAAGGGGGTCAGGAGAGAGTCTGGCACACAGAACTGGGGAGCAACTGAGAAAGGCAGGCAGTGAGTAAGGAGGAGTTCAGTTCGTTCAGTCGCTCAGTCTTTGCGATCCCAGACTGCAGCAAGCCAGGCTTCCCTATCCATCACCAACTCCCGGAGCTTGCTGAAACTCGTATAATTGCCTTGAGAACCCCACGAACCTCATGAAAAGGCAAAAAGGAGGAGAGGGACTGACAAAACCCAAGGAGCAGAGGCAGGAGGCACCCAGATGATCCTGTTCAGTCAGTCAGAGAGAGGACGGATAGTTACTGATTGTGGAAAGAGGCAGGCAAGAAGGGGCTTAGGGTACCCTCAGATCTCAGGTCCCCTAACTGGCAGCCAGGCTGAGTCCTTTCTGGGCAGATTCCAGGCGAAAAGGCAGAGAACCAGAATGCACTGGAGAACTTGGTACACATCCTACGTGCCCTGCCGGGTCAAGTGGCCCAGAAGGGCCAGGCCTCAAGGTGGGGGTGGGGTGGG
>SJYA01001558.1:216605-251470 GCA_006410615.1 Neotragus moschatus | reverse complement strand
GTGTGTGTGTGTGTGTGTATACACAATCTGTTCCCTTCCCCCACCCCTGTCCTGGCCAGGTCCCGGTCTAACTGTATATTCCTTCCAGGATCCCAGTTCTGGGTAACAGTGCAGAAGACTGAGGCCGCTGAGCGCTGTGGCCTGCATGGCTCCTATGTGCTGAGAGTGGAGGCGGAGAGGCTGACTCTTCTGGCCGTGGGGGCCCAGAGGCAGATATTGGAGCCACTCTTTTCCTGGCCCTACACTCTGTTGCGTCGCTATGGCCGTGACATGGTAGGGTGCTGTCAAGACAGGACTGGCTGACTGGGTTGGGCACCTGTGGGAGGAGGGGTGGACTGGAAGGTGGGAGACTTTACTCCAGACAACTCTTTCTTGCCTAGACCATGACCAACCTCCCTTTCCAGTGGTCTCTTCTTTGTGGGTCCCCTAGCTAGTTCTGGCCCTGTGACTCACCTCTTCTGATGGCTCCTGGTAATGTGTTTCCCTCTACATCCTCTTCAGGTCATGTTCTCTTTTGAGGCTGGCCGCCGCTGTCCCTCTGGCCCTGGGACCTTCACCTTCCAGACGGCACAGGGAAATGACATCTTTCAAGCAGTCGAGACTGCTATCTACCGACAGAAGACTCAGGGAAAGGCTGGCCAGGGGCAGGATGTTCTCAGAGCTGATTCCCATGAAGGAGAAGTGGCAGACGGGAAGTTGGCTTCCTCCTCGGCCCCTCTGGAGCTCCCAGGCAACCCTCCACCCCTGTACTCTGAACCCTTAGACTCCTTGCGCATTCCTTCAGGCCCTTCCCAAGATTCCCTATACTCAGACCCCTTGGACAGCACCCCTGCTCGGGCAGGGGAGGGGACACAGTTAAAGAAAGCTCTCTACTGGGACTTGTGTGAGCATGTGCAGCAAAAGCTGATAAAGGCCAAGTTGACAGACCCTAAAGAAGACCCCATTTATGATGAACCTGAGGGCCTGGCCCCAGCCACTCTCCGGGGCCTTTATGATCTGCCTCAGGAGCCCAAGGATGCATGGTGGTGCCAGGCTCGGGTGAAGGAGGAGGGCTATGAGCTCCCCTACAACCCTGCCACGGATGACTATGCTGTGCCACCCCCTCGGAGCACAAAGCCCTTCCCAGCTCCCAAGCCCCAGGGCCTGGCCTTATCTGAATCTGGTGCTGCAGCTGGCAGTGGCAGCCAAGGCCATAGCTCAGACTCTGCCGTGTACAGCCAGGTCCAGAAAAGTGGGGCCTCAGGGAGCTGGGACTGTGGGCTCTCTGGAGGAGTGACTGACAGGACTGGGGCCAAGTCAGAGGGTTCCACGTGAGAACTGGGCGAAGCTGAGGTTGCTGATGGGAGGATCATGGGGAACGAGCACGGGATCAAAGAAACCTGTTAGAACCAGCAGGAACCAGAGGGGCTTTGTGTGCAGAGACCAGGGTACAAGGGGAGTCAAGGGAAGGATGATCTGTCCCAAGAAGTCATGGAAGTGGGACAGAGTCATAAAGGGGCTCAGGGATGGGATCTGGGGGAGGCCAGCACCTCTAAGTCATCCCCACCAAAGGAAGGGATAGCTGCTGGAGCAGAACTATAGAAAAGGGTATTTGGTCAGAGGAGGTGTGGTTTGAGAGGCTTGTATGGAAGTAAAGGGAGACGCTGAGCTGTGTCAGGATCCCTCCCCCTTCATTGTTCTTTACCATATATATATATATATTTTTTGGCGGGCGTAAGTTTTATTTTCATTAAAGTCAGTTTGGACTTAAGAGGTCTGTGTCTGTGAACAGTCATAAAGGGGACAGAGGCAAGATGTGCTGGGCAGACATTAGGAGAACCAGAAAGGTGTTGGGGGCCACTGAAGGGGGAAAGGGCCCCAGGGAGGGGGTGACCATTCAGAGTCTGAAAGGTCCAGTTAGGCCCACCTGGGGTGGGTGGGGCCCTGGTCATAACATCGGTAACCCTCAGTTTCCCGTTGCCCTTAGATAAAATGGGAAAGCTTAATTATAAGCACAATCTCACAGGGTTGTTTGTATGGAAGAAGTTAAATTTCTCAAGTACTTGATTGATTTGAAGTGCAGAATAAGCATTTTACAAAAGGTAGTTATTCTGTGGTGGACAAGGCTGCTGGGCGGGTGTGAGGAAAGGGGAACAGGGAGAGAACAGGCCTTTTTCACACCACCCTTTCCCCTGTTCTCAGCTCTAGGATGCCCCCTCCCCCTGTCTCTCTTTCTCTCTCTCTCTCTCACACACAAACACAGTTTGCATGTAGCTAGCAAGCACCAGCCACTTTTCTGTTTGAAGGCTGATGGAACTTGCAATGTGATGGGAGGGGCACAGGCTTTGAAATGAAGCTTAGATTTCACTCCTGCTTGTTTTTCATGAGCTTGGAAAACCTCATCCTTTTCTCCTGAGGTCCAATTTCCTGAAGGTGACCTGATATCATCCACCTGCTTACACAGAACTACAAGGAGAAATTTGGGTCTGGGAATACTCCTAAAAATGGTAGAGACTTACTGGGTATTTATTCTTCATTTGTGTTAACAGTAGCAAATGATCCTCCCCCCCCCCAAAAAAAGTCCCTTCTTGGATAAAGAAGAGGGTCAGAAGTGTCTCCTCATAGCTTGAGGAGTGGGGTGATAAAAGCATTGGAGGTGGAGGAGGGGAAGGCTTTGTTTCCCAGTCACCTGGAGCTCGCAGAGGGTCAGGTGGACAGAAGGCAAGTCTGGCCACAGAAAGCCACTGTGGGACAGATCTGGAACCTTGTCATGGATGTGCTTTAGCAGGGCAGTCGGGCTGTGGTGCTAGTGACTTAGGGCCCTGAGGGATACTCCTCCTCTGCCTCTTCTTCCTCCTTCTCTTCCATAGGAGGCTGGAGGAAGACTTCTGAGGAAGCTTTGCTGGCTGCTGGCATCTTGGGGGCTCTGCCAGGGGCTGGAGTCATATGCAGAGGGGCCACTGTGGCTCGCACTCGATTTATTTGCAAAGGCTCAGCCTGCAGAGAAAGCAAGAAGAGCTCTCTGTGAAGACTAGACAAGTCCTGATTTCTTATTCCGTTCCCTGCTGGGTCTCCGGCCCTAACTCCTTCTTGGGTCCCATGAGTGACAGCCTCAAGGCCCAGAGCAGTGGAGTCCCCGTGGCTCTAGCCTCCACAATGCTTGTCTCCCAGCTGAGTGTCCTCCTCTGCTTGCCTACCAGCTAACTCATAGTGGGTTCTATTCCCACCTCTACACTGTCTGTAGCTTGGAAATCGCTTTCTCTTATAACTTCAGGTAAGATAAAAGTTTTTTCTACAGGCTTTGTTACTGAGAAACAAGGAAAAGGTTTATAAGAGCACAAAAGGAAGCCCATATACTATAGAACATGGATTTCATTAAAATAAATCCTCCCCACCCCCCAAAATTACTCTTCTCTCTCGAACTCTTGTCACTGGAGCTGTGTCTCTAAGCTTCTAACCTTGGTCAGCCTCCCTCTCCTCATCTGTAAAATGAGCATAACACTTACCTTGTAGGGATGCTGTGAGGATTAAATCAGAAAAATATATGTGAGAGTACACGTCATAAAACCTGGCAAATAACTGTTGCTTCGTAAATACTAATTTCCTTTCCCTTGGGCATTTCTTATCCTACCTTCTTTCAACAGAGGCTGCGGTTGTGGTTCCAGTGTAGCCAGTTTGCTTAGTGGGACAGTGATCTGTTAAATGACTACTGAATTTCCCAAACACCGAAATTAAGATAACTAAATATTTTATGTAAATGCCCAAGCAAAAAAAGTCCCAGTACTGCGTAAGAGTTGTAATTTTCTTTGTCTAGGGCGAAAGGCTTCTCTTCTCATTGGTCTGTTCTTCCAGAGGCGATCAGGGAGGATCTCCCTTGAATGGGGGACAGGGGAAGAGGACTCTGTCATTCTGGGCATAACGGGGAAGGAGGGAAGTACCTTTCTTACAGCCCGGCTCTTCGAGCTTGGGTGGAACCGGCCACGAGAGTTGGCAAAGGTGCTGCTCAGGTGTGAGTACAGGTGGCTCCAGACTTGCAAGGGGTTGTAGGTGGATTCTAGTTCCAGGTCATCAAGCCTGCTCTGAAGAAGAGAGAGGAGGCGCCTCACTGGGGAACATGAGGCCACAGAACCAAGGCAGAGACCTGAGCATGAGAAGCTGAGGAGGTGTGATGGCCCCCGGCTTCACTGAAGGTTGTGAGAGAGATGCGTGTCCTCTTGGGTGTTCGGGCCCCCAGGTCTGAGCGCTTGTGAAGTGTCAGGCAGGGGTACAAGAAGTAGCAGCAACCGAATGGTGAGGAACACTGAGCATTCTGGCCCCAAGAACCATGTCACAGGATTCTGAGGGGCCAGAGTGCCGTGAGGGTTACAAGGGAGCCAGTGTGTGAGGCTGTGAGGGAGGATGGGCTGGGGGCTGAGGTGCTTGCTCAGCCTGCAGAGCAAGCACACTGAGTTCTCGGCCTGTGAGGCGAGCATAACTGGAGGACATGCGAGCAGAGCATTCCTGAGCAGTCAGGTTTTCCGGCCACAACATCCTGTGCCAGGAAACAACTGGCCCTGAAGTGAGACGCTGAGTGAGCCACGGCCACTCGTGCCCAGCTCTCTCGCATCCCTGTGGCTGCCAAGCCAAGAGCACAATCCCAGGCTCTGTCCTCTCGGCACCTAAGCCAGGAATCTAGCAGCAGAGGTGTGGTTCCAGTTCTCTGTGCCACGAGCCCCGCTCCCACCCTCAACTGGCGAGGCTGGCAGAGGAAATCCAGACTCCAAATCCAAGAGGAGAGGAGGGGAAGGAGAAAAGTGGCCTTTAGAGCTGTTTGCTCCTTTGCATCACAGTCTCATTTTAAAGCTCCTCCTACTCTCAGCGCCTATATTGGCTGCCCTTTCCTCTTTCTCTCAGAGACAGAGGCATACAAACACAGGCACACACACACGCATCCAGAGATTGCAGAGGAGGACCCATGAGAACACACCTCACGCAGATGCGTGCTTTCTTCCGTCTTGCCTCAGTTCCTTGCCTTCTTCTCTGTTCCTCTTACTATACTCTTGGAACCACTTCTCCCTCTGCTCCCGGGTCCTTTCCTTCTGGGGCTGACTCGTTTCCCTCATCCCTTTCTTGAACTCCATTCTCTTCTCTCCCCTCTATCCCATGAGACCCGGGTTCACTTGCCTCCACAGTCTTAAGGCTGTCAGCAGGCATGTCCTCAGGTAGCAGGGGGAAAGGGCTGGGCAGCATCAGTTCCCGAGTGGCCACTGCCTTCACCAGCAGAGTGGGAGAGTGGGATGGCAGGATCACGTAGAAGGTGCTAGCGGGCTCTCTCAGTTTGTGTTCTCGGTTCAGAGGCTCCCCCTTGGCCAACAGCAGCCATTCTCTTTTCTGAAACAAAGACATACAAAAATGCAAGCTCATCTTCAGTCTTTGGCATGTTTGGAACGTTAGGCCCAATTGCTGGCCTGTTCACTCCCCCTCCCCTCAACTAGTTCTAGACACTTTAAAGCAGTGCCATCATTTTGTGCGGCACAGAACTCTGAGGAGGTCTGGTAAGCCAGGCAGGTGGTAGGTGCCTGCAGAAGTTCATGGTTTCTTAACATTTTGCTTATTATCTGGAGATGCACTGTGTTCCTGAAGAACAGATCCAAAATGTCTGGAAAGTACCTGATGCTTCTCAAGTCCGTCACATTGGATATAAATGATATAGAACTCACGGTATATGTGTGCATGGGGAGAATTTGCCCTGGTCCAAGGACATGGACTTTTTAAGACTTGAAGGGATGTTTGCTGGAAGGGATATTAGGAAATTGCAGGGCACTCCATTTCAGTTGGCTCAAGTAAAAAGTGAGGGCTTATTACTAGACTCTCAATTCTTTTTTTTTTTTTTTTAAAGTAGTCATTTATTTATTTGACTGTGCCAGGTCTATTTGTAGCATGCAGGATCTTAGATTTTGGTGCAGCCTGATTTTCTGCAGGCTTTTTAGTTGCAGGATGTGGGACTAGTTCCCTGATCAGGGATTGAACCTGGGCCCCCTGCTTTGGGAATGTGGAGTCTTAGCCACTGCACCACCAGGGAAATCCTTCAAGGAACTTCTGATGTGGCTCAGGGTTTAGATTATTATCATTACTTTAATCTTTTTTTTCATGCTGGTTCATGTATTTATTTGTAGATTCATTTGTTTATTTATTAAGAATTTGTTGAATGCCTGTTATGTCCCAAGCACTAGGCATGGGTATACAGAGATTCATTAGACATATTCTTCGTCTCCTTAGAGCTTATAATATAGTAAGCAGAAGGTTCGTAAACTAACGTTTGTCCAAAATTTAGGATGACCAACTGTTTCAGTTTGTCCATCTTTGGCACTGAAAGTCCTGTATCCCAGAAGATGCTTCAATCTTGGGCAAACTAGAGCAGTTGGTTACCTTTCTAAGACTCCTTGGAGAATAAAATATCTTGCCACCGTGGCAAGTCTCTGGGGGCTAAAACAATGGCAGTGTGACATTTCTTACACCTCAGGGTTATGAGACAGATTCACAACTGTTATATCCTGGGATTACTAAGAAAATCTAGATGCAGTACACAAAAAATTTATGATCCCTAGAATTTGAGTCCATTGATTTTTGAGACAATGGCTAAGATTATGTTAGAGAAGTGATATGTAGAAATACATGAGATCTCTCAAAAGTAACTCCTGATGTGGGAACTATCAGAGGACTGGGAAAAAATTGATTTGAAAGGATTTTATAGGGTGCTTTAAAATTTCTGGACTAATATACAGAGAGATCGACAGGCTCTGGAAGAAGACAGGCAAATATACCCTTATTAGAATGGTAAAGATATTAATTTATCTACATTTCCCAGGAACATTCTGAGAAAGTAAGAGGTAGGGAAATTGAACTTTAAGGCTCTTATTTTGCCTCTGAATTTCTAACCTCTTCCTGGACAGTGATTATTTGAAGTCCTGGAACCAAGCTTGAACATGTTACCCAGGTTATGGGTTGACTTGTTCCTACAGGCATTGTAACTGTGATGAAAATATTTAATTGACAAACAGGTATCTGAGGTTGAGAAAAGGCAGTGGCATGGGGGTGTCTCAGAAGACCTTTGGGGTCCTCAAATTGAACAGTGCTTAATGACTGGGTTGCTAATGTTCAGTCACTAAGTCATGTCTGACTCTTTGCGACCCTGTGGACTGCAGCATGCCAGGTTCCTCTGTCCTCTACTGTCTCCTGGAGTTGGTTCAAATTCATGTCCATTTAGTTGGTGATGCTATCTAACCATCTCTTCCTCTGCTGCCCCCTCCTCCTTTTGCCTTCAGTCTTTCCCAGCATCAGGGACTCTTCCAGTGAGTCGGCTTTTCACATCAGGTGGCCAAGTATTGGAGCTTCAGCTTCAGCAACAGTCCTTCTGATGAATATTCAGGATTGATCTCCTTGCAGTCAAAGGGACTCTCAACAGTCTTCTCCAGCACCACCATTCAAATGCATCAATTCTCCAGTGCTCAGCCTTCTTTATAGACCAACTCTCACATCTGTATATGACAAATGTAAAAACCAGAGCTTTGACTATACAGACCTTTGTTGGAGAAGTGATGTCTCTCCTTTTTAAGATGCTGTCTAGGTTTGTCATCGCTTTCCTTCCAAGGAGCAAGCCTCTTTTAATTTCACAGCTGAAGTCACCATCCATCTTTGTTTTTGGAATGTTGAGTTTCAAGCCAGCTTTTACACTCTCCTGTTGCACCTTCATCAAGAGGCTCTTTAGTTCCTCTTTACTTTCTACCATTAGGTTGGTATCATATGCATCTCTGAGGTTGTTGATACTTTTCCCAGCAATACTTGATTCCAGCTTGTGATTCATCCAGCCTGGCATTTTGCATGATGTACTCTGCATAGAAGTTAAATAAGCAGAGTGACAATATACGGCTTTGTACTCCTTTCCCAATTCTGAACCAGTCCGTTGTTCCATGTAAGATTCTAACTGTTGTTTCTTGACCCTCATACAGGCTTCTCAGGAGACAGGTAAGGGGTCTAGTATTCCCATCTCTTATTTCTCATAGTTTGTTGTGATCCACACAGTCAAAGGATTTAGCATAGTCAATGAAGCAGGAGATGTTTCTCTGGAATTCCCTTGCTTTTTCTGTGGTCCAGCAGGTGTTGGCAATTTGCTCTCTGGTTCCTCTGCCTCTTTGAAACCCAGCTTGTACATCTGGAAGTTCTCAGTTCACATACAGTTGAAGCCTAGCTTGAAGGATTTTGAGCATAACTTTGCTAGCATGTGAAATGAGCAAAACTGTATGGTAGTTTGAACATTCTTTGGCATTGCCCTTCTTCGGGATTAGAATGATTAGTTGACTGCTGAGTACTTTAGAATATGTTTTTTTCTAATTCAAAAGAAAGGAGCATGGGTTGGATGCTGAATTTATCAGAAGGTGGGTGAAAAATTTTCTATATTTATGTTGTGGTTAGGGACTTTGCCACATTAGGTGCCAGGGAGCTTAGATTTTAGGAGGTGGAGGTGGACTCTTACTAGAACAGGTGTGACGGGGGAGAATTGAATGGCATGTTGTATTCCAAGTTCAGCCTGATTAAAGTCATCCTCCCCACTTCTAATTACTAAAGCAATGAAGGAAGGTGTGATATGGGAGCCACTGTTGGTTTCCTGGCCACTGCCCCCACCCCCTTTCTCTCTGTCTGTCTTTCAGTGATTGTAATGTGGACTTAAATAATGAGACATCAGCAGAAGTTGCTAGGTGTGGCTTCTGGAAAAGCTTTGTAATATGCTGGCAGGCTTTTTGCGTCTGCACCCTACCCCTTCTTTCTCCCTAGGACAGGACTTGATCTTAAGGTGCAGCAGCCGTCTTGTGACCATGAGGCAGCAGGCATGAGGACAAGGTACACCTGCTAAGGATGCTATGGAGAACACAGCAAGAACCTGGGTCCTTGACAGCACCGATCAACTGCATCAACCCCAGAATTCTGTCCTTGCACTTTTGTTACGTGAGAAAAATAAACTCTTAATTACTCAAAGTAGAGTTGGGTTGGTTTTCTGTTAGTTACAGCCAGATGGATCTTTTACAGATTTCAAAGAAAAAGAAGAGGATGTGGTTGTTTACTTCTAGTATACGCGAAAATAGGAGTAGAAGGGACAATTCAATGGCACTGGTGTAGGCCTTGCTAGAAGGGCAGGTGGGAGTTTACTGTCATCACGTAAAAACTCTAATCTCACTAAACCATTCCTCCCTTGACTTGCCATCAACGATGAAAAAGTGAAAGTATTAGTCACTCAGACCTGTGTAACTCTTTGCAATCCCATGAACTGTAGCCCGCCAGTCNTTCAGCAACAGTCCTTCTGATGAATATTCAGGATTGATCTCCTTGCAGTCAAAGGGACTCTCAACAGTCTTCTCCAGCACCACCATTCAAATGCATCAATTCTCCAGTGCTCAGCCTTCTTTATAGACCAACTCTCACATCTGTATATGACAAATGTAAAAACCAGAGCTTTGACTATACAGACCTTTGTTGGAGAAGTGATGTCTCTCCTTTTTAAGATGCTGTCTAGGTTTGTCATCGCTTTCCTTCCAAGGAGCAAGCCTCTTTTAATTTCACAGCTGAAGTCACCATCCATCTTTGTTTTTGGAATGTTGAGTTTCAAGCCAGCTTTTACACTCTCCTGTTGCACCTTCATCAAGAGGCTCTTTAGTTCCTCTTTACTTTCTACCATTAGGTTGGTATCATATGCATCTCTGAGGTTGTTGATACTTTTCCCAGCAATACTTGATTCCAGCTTGTGATTCATCCAGCCTGGCATTTTGCATGATGTACTCTGCATAGAAGTTAAATAAGCAGAGTGACAATATACGGCTTTGTACTCCTTTCCCAATTCTGAACCAGTCCGTTGTTCCATGTAAGATTCTAACTGTTGTTTCTTGACCCTCATACAGGCTTCTCAGGAGACAGGTAAGGGGTCTAGTATTCCCATCTCTTATTTCTCATAGTTTGTTGTGATCCACACAGTCAAAGGATTTAGCATAGTCAATGAAGCAGGAGATGTTTCTCTGGAATTCCCTTGCTTTTTCTGTGGTCCAGCAGGTGTTGGCAATTTGCTCTCTGGTTCCTCTGCCTCTTTGAAACCCAGCTTGTACATCTGGAAGTTCTCAGTTCACATACAGTTGAAGCCTAGCTTGAAGGATTTTGAGCATAACTTTGCTAGCATGTGAAATGAGCAAAACTGTATGGTAGTTTGAACATTCTTTGGCATTGCCCTTCTTCGGGATTAGAATGATTAGTTGACTGCTGAGTACTTTAGAATATGTTTTTTTCTAATTCAAAAGAAAGGAGCATGGGTTGGATGCTGAATTTATCAGAAGGTGGGTGAAAAATTTTCTATATTTATGTTGTGGTTAGGGACTTTGCCACATTAGGTGCCAGGGAGCTTAGATTTTAGGAGGTGGAGGTGGACTCTTACTAGAACAGGTGTGACGGGGGAGAATTGAATGGCATGTTGTATTCCAAGTTCAGCCTGATTAAAGTCATCCTCCCCACTTCTAATTACTAAAGCAATGAAGGAAGGTGTGATATGGGAGCCACTGTTGGTTTCCTGGCCACTGCCCCCACCCCCTTTCTCTCTGTCTGTCTTTCAGTGATTGTAATGTGGACTTAAATAATGAGACATCAGCAGAAGTTGCTAGGTGTGGCTTCTGGAAAAGCTTTGTAATATGCTGGCAGGCTTTTTGCGTCTGCACCCTACCCCTTCTTTCTCCCTAGGACAGGACTTGATCTTAAGGTGCAGCAGCCGTCTTGTGACCATGAGGCAGCAGGCATGAGGACAAGGTACACCTGCTAAGGATGCTATGGAGAACACAGCAAGAACCTGGGTCCTTGACAGCACCGATCAACTGCATCAACCCCAGAATTCTGTCCTTGCACTTTTGTTACGTGAGAAAAATAAACTCTTAATTACTCAAAGTAGAGTTGGGTTGGTTTTCTGTTAGTTACAGCCAGATGGATCTTTTACAGATTTCAAAGAAAAAGAAGAGGATGTGGTTGTTTACTTCTAGTATACGCGAAAATAGGAGTAGAAGGGACAATTCAATGGCACTGGTGTAGGCCTTGCTAGAAGGGCAGGTGGGAGTTTACTGTCATCACGTAAAAACTCTAATCTCACTAAACCATTCCTCCCTTGACTTGCCATCAACGATGAAAAAGTGAAAGTATTAGTCACTCAGACCTGTGTAACTCTTTGCAATCCCATGAACTGTAGCCCGCCAGTCTCCTCTGTCTGTGGAATTCTCCAGGCAAGAATACTGGAGTGGGTTGCCATTCCCTTCTCCAGGGGATCTTCCTGACCCAGGGATTAAACCTGGGTCTCCTGCATCGTAGGCAGATTCTTTATCATCTGAGCCACCAGGGAAGCCCATCAATATAATGACCTTGGACCAAATCCATCCATTAAAGAAGCACTGACCAGCTCCTGAGTGGGAGTGTTCCTGAGGCAGCCACTGAGAGCGAGGAAGAGCCAAGAGCACTCATTTTACATTGCTTGTGGGAAGAGACACATTTCATCATCACAATGTGTCTAGTAAGAGAAGTTACAGCCAGTCATAGTAAAGCCACGCATACCTGGGGTTTTTTGGAATCCAGAAGGGCGTCAGGAAGAAGCTGTTAATTTGGAATTATTTGCTTATTCTCTCCTTCCAGAAGGCAGGATGCAGGAGGGGAAGAAAAAGAAGCCACAGTGCCAGCTCCTCTGCTGCTCCCACACTGGTGTCCACAGAGGAGACCAGGGAAGACGGGAAATGGGATTCCAAACCCCCGAGTAGCAGACTGTATATTCTTTTCAAATGAACATGGAACATTCTCCAGAATAGATCACATGATAGGCCATAAAACAAACTGTACTAATTAAAAAAATTAAAATCATCCAAAAAAAAATCATCCAAAGTATCTTCTCTGATCACAGTAGAATGCAATTAGAAATCAACAAAGAAAATAAATTTGGGAAATTCATAAGTATGAGAAAATTAAATAACATACTCCTAAGTAATCAATGGATCAAGGAAGAAATCACAAAGAAAATTAGAAAACAATTTGAGATGAGTTTAAGTAAAAACACAACATACCAAAACTTATGAAATATAGCCAAAGCAATGCTTAGAGGGAAATTTATAGCTGATAACTCCTCTATTAAACTAAAAAGAAAAAAGATCTCAAATCAATAGCTTAATCTTCTACCTTAAGAAAATAGAAAAAGAAGACCAAACTAAACTTAAAGCAAGTAGAGGAAGGAAATTAAAAAATTACTGGAGTAGAAAAACATAAAATAGACAGTATAAAAATAATAGAGAAAATCAATGGAACCAAAGTTGGTTCTTTGAAAAGATCAATAGAAATGTAAAAACCTGTTAGCTAGATTGATAAGGGAAAAAGAGAAAATATCTAAATTACTAAAATAAAAAATAAAAGAGGTAGCAACGGTTAGGACTCCATGCTCCCAATGCAGGGGGCCTGGGTTTGATCCCTGGTCAGGAAACTAGATCCCACATGCCTCAATTAAGAGTTTATATGCTGCAACTAAGACCTGGCACCGCCAAACAAAAATAAATATTAAATTAAAAAAAAGAGGTAGCATCACTTCTGACCTTACAGAAATGAAAAAGATTATAAGGGAATATTATAAACAATTGTATGACAACAAATTAGGTAACCTAGATGAAATGGACAGATTCCTAGAAAGACATGAACTGCTAAGACTGACTCAACAGGAAATAGAAAATCTTCTGAATAAATAAATGTGTCAGGAGTCCCCCAGACTACTCCTGGGTTGAGTGATTCACTAAGAGGACTCACAAGACTTAGCATAAATATGACTTATTATGGCAAGAGTATACAAAAGAAAATCAGCATGGAGAAAAGGCTTGTGGGGTGAAGTTCAGAGGAAACAAAGTATAAGCTTTTAAAAGTCCTCTACCTCTAGAGTTGAGCTTTCCTGGTGGCTCAGTGATAAAGAATCCTCCTGCAGTGAAGGAGTTGCAGGAGATGCAGGATTGATCCCTGGGCTGGGAAGATCCCCTGGAGGAGGCATGGCAACCCACTCCAGTATTCTTGCCTAGAGAGTCCAATGGACAGAGGAGCCTGTGGGCTACAGTCCATACGGTTGCAAAGAGTTGAGGGCATGACTAAAGCAACTTAACATGCACACACACACACTGTAGAGTCACAAAACATACTTAATTCCTCTAGTGTTAAACTGTGACAATATATGTAAAATGTTGTCTACCAGAAGTCCTTAGAGACTTAGTGCCCAACAGTTTTTTGGAGGCTGGTCACATAAGCACCTTGTACCCAGCACATCCCAAAGTTCTAGACTCCTGTAAGAAAAGCAGATATCAGCACATACTTTTGCACAGTGAGCCACTGGAGGGTGGTGGGAACACTCCCTAAACCCCAATTCCCATATGCTATACAAGGGTTAATCTTGTAAGCAGGACTTTCTAAGGAAAGAAATTTCAGGCCTGCTATATTAACTTTTTGGCACAATCTATAACAAGTAAAGATATACAGTTAGTAATTAGAAGATTTTCCACAAAAAAAATCAAGGCCTAGGTGGCTTTACTGGTGAATTGTGCCAAACCATTAAATAAATATCATTAATCTTTCAGAAATTCTTCCAAGAAAATAGAAGATGAAGGAAAACTTTGCAACTAATTTATGAGGCTAAAGCTAGAAAAAGACATCACAAGAAAATTACAGACCAATATTCCTTATAAATATAGATGCAAAAATCCTCAGCAACATACCAGCCAACCAAATCCAGCAAATATAAAAAGGACTGTACACTAAAAGTGGGATTTATTCTAGGAATGCAAGGTTGGCATAATATCTGAAAGACCAAACAATGTAATACATCATGTTAATAGACTAATGGACAGAACTACAGAATTATCTCAATAAAGGTGGGAAATGCATTTGATAAAATTCATGATAAAAACATTCAACAGAATGGAACTTCTTCAACCTATCAAAGGCCTCTGTAAAAACCTAACAGTTAACATCATAGGTAGTGGTTAAAGACTGGGTGCTTTGCCCCTAAGATTAGGAGCAAGACAAAGATGTCTGCACTTGTCATTTCTATTGAACAATGTTGGAGATGTATTGAAGGCCAAAGGGCCATCTCCCATATTTCTGGACTATTAGCCCCCTTAGGATTATGAGCATGTTAATATCCTAGCACTTGAGGACTAATATTTTTAAATTTTGACTTAGAAAAATATAATAATGTGACATTTCTCAACATCAGAGAGCTAAGGTGCATATTCATACCATTTACCAGTTCTGTGAAGGTTGAAATAGATGTGACAATGGGTACATGGGTGAGGACAGGGAAAAAAGGATGAGTAGGGGCAGGCTGTGGTGGGAGGCAGGAACAGCTTCATAGTGAAGGTATTTAAGCAGAATCTGGAAAAAAGTTAAAAAAATTGTTGTGTGGCTAGAGGCAAGGGGAAGGCAGCAACATGGAAAAGGGTGTGGTGATGTGAAGCAGTTTAGCATCTTTGGGAAACATTTAGTAATTTATAAGTATGGCTGGTGTGGAGGATAGAAGGGACATGGTGAAAGATGAAGCAAGAGGCTGGGTCCCAAGAAGGCTACTGATGCTGTGCTATCCTGCTATTCTAGCCCCTGTCTGTACACACCGGAGGCTGTATACTCTAACTACATTCTGATCATTTTTAACAAATGGCTCTTGACCTGCCATCACCCCACTCTCAGCTTAGATTCTTGCTCTTGACTCTTTGCCTAATATAACCAAGGAATTTCCATTTCCCCACCCATTTACAGCCCAACCAGGTCATTGCCTATGTACTTCGACTTCTGCTGGGCATACCTTGGCTTGAATCCTGTCACTTCTGTGGCCAATTAGGGCAGACATGGGCTGTAAAGCTCTGGAATGTGTATCCAGAAACTCTTGACATTTTAAGTTGGAAACTGAAAGATCTCTTAAATATTTAATATAAAGATCTATTAAATAGGTGGTATTTTCATTTCTTTTCCTAGTTCACACAGACATGACTTTGTAAGAGAAATGAGGATGTGGAAAGTGAGTCATTAGCTATATAATGGGGACTATGTAGTAGGATTTGGTAACTGAAAAGATGTTTTCCTAGTGATGAATAAATTCATCTAATAAATACTTGGAAAAATTATGTATATAATTCCCAACCACATTCTCCAAAGTGGTTATCCAAGTTTAGAAAAACGCAACAACAACGACAACAAAATAAACAATTAGGGGGATTGGACAAAGGAAATAAAAGGTGTTGCTCCATGCTCAGTCGCTTAGTCATGTCGGACTCTTTGCGACCCCAGGGACAGTAGCTCGCCAGGCTTGTCTGTCCATGGAATTTTCCAGGCAAGAATACTGGAGTGGGTTGAAGGGTGATAGTAGAGCCAAGATTAGATAAGATCATAAAAATGCAAACCACCCACTTTTGCTAGAAGCTATGCCCAGGAACCTGAAAATGAGAACACGGTGGAACCAGCCAACCAACTTAGGGTAAACTAGAAAATGTATTACAGACTGTCCAGCCAGATAAAGGATGCAAAAGGGAATAAATGAACATTTAATAACCTTCAACTTCTACATTTAAGTGGGTTGGAATGGCCAGAGGCAGACTGGTTTTCCTGCCTAGAATATCTGTGAAAGCTGAAAAATATATAGAAACCATTTGATTGAAGGCTGTGATAAAGTGCTGAGACAACAGAAGTGAGAAGTAGCTAAGTTTCTGGAAAAGGAAGAATTTAGAGAAGTGAGGGAGATATTGTAATCCTGAGGGCATATGTTTATTTTGAGTTGAAGGGAATGGTGGTTGGGAACTGAGAATCCAGGGTTTATATCTCCTGAGGCACTTGCAAGGGAACAGAGAAACTAGCAGAACTTTTTGGTGGAGACTTGACAGGGGTAAGATGGGTGCGCAAGTCAATTTCTCACTTAGCATATATGCCAAGTACTGGGGCTTCATGGAGCAGAGGACAAAAACACCCAAGGAGAAAGCCTCTAGAAGTAGAGCATTTTAGCAGACTTGAGAAACAGTGATTAGAGTTGGGATCGTCATGCGTACTACAGACCAGGTTTTCAGTGGAAAATTCTAGAGGGCCTGGAGCAAACCAGGGGTAGACTGAGACTTAGAACTGCAGTCCAGCCTTGACTCAGCACAGCTCCTGAGTAGAAAAGGATGGTTTGTCAACACTATCTGCTTAGTGCAGAGCAGGATAAACTTGCTCAGAGGAAGCTAACACCAACTGGAGCTTTTATAATTTCTTTAGGCACAATGAGCATCTTTCATTAAAATATTACCAGGCTCACCAAAAGACAAGACACATGTCCAAAAAACCAAATGAAGAAAAAGACAATAGATACAGAACTACAAGTGATCCAGGTGTTGAGTTTAGCAAAGTACCTTAAAATAACTATGATTAGTTTTAAAAAATATGTTAAAATGTGGAGAACTTCTCTAGAGAATTAGAATCCATAAAAAAGAAACATATGTAATTCACAGAACTACTAACCAACCATTATGTACAAATCACATGCCAGATGTATGCCAGGTGCTTTACACATGTAGTATTACTTAGTCATCTTAAAAAGCCACACGAGGTATTTTTTATTGTCTTGTTTTACATGTGAAAGAGACAAGGGTTACTAATATGTCCATCATGCACCTTTTCCCTCTTTTCCCTTCTCTCACACTCCACTTCTACTCATGAAAGGAGAAGCTGCGTGGATTCTATTCCTGTATATTTTAGATAGGTAAAGAGAGGCAGGACCTAAGAGGGAAGAGACTATGTCAGAGAGGCTAAATCAATCTGTAGAATATATGTATATATATATATGGCTGAGAGAGGAAGGAGATAGAGGAACAGGGACTGGAACAGAGTCTTAGCTTTTGTGTGTGCATGTATATGAAAGGCTCTTAGAACATCTCCAGGTTAAATATGACTGAGGAGTAGAGGAAGAAAATTTGAAAAATATCATTGTGGGTAATGAACTATATTCTATTTGGTGTTTTTTGAAAGCACACATAAATTAATTTCAAAATTAATATTTGTCTTCTGAGTAGTGCTTCTTTATATGCCATTTATATGGAGACTAAAGCACATGGGGCCACTAGATTTGTTAGGGTTACAAATAGATAAATATACTTATGTTTAGAGAGGTTAAGTATATGGCCTAAGTTCACACAACTGGAAAATAATGAAGCTTTCAGAAACCTAGGACCATCTGATTCCAAAGCCCATGCTTTTCATGGACAATATAAACTGTATTTTACCACAAAGATTAGAAAACTGCCTGGCCATACCATCACTCTGATACCCAAACCAAAGATGCCACACAAAAAAAGAAAATTATAGGCCAACATCACTGATGAACATAGATGCAAAAATCCTCAACAAAATTCTAGCAAACAGAATCCAACAACATATAAAAAGGATCATACATCATGATCAAGGGGGCTTGATCCCAGGGATGCAAGAATTTTTCAATATATGCAAATCAATCAATGTGATACACCATATTAACAAACTGAAAGATAAAAGTCATATGATCAACTGAATAGATGCAGAAAAAGCTTTTGACAAATTCAATACACATTTATGATAAAAAAAACCTCTTCAGAAAATAGTCATAAAAAAAAGCTCAACATAATAAAGGCCATATATGACAAACTCACAGCAAACATTCTCAATGGTGAAAAACTGAAAGCATTTCCTCTAAGATCAGGAAGAAGACAAGGGTGTCCACTCTCACTGCTATTATTCGACATAGTTTTGGAAATCCTAGCTACAGCAATCAGAGAAGAAAAAGAAATAAAAAGAATCTTGACTGGAAAAGAAGAAGTAAAACTCTATTTGCAGATGGCAAGGTACTATACATAGAAAACCCTAAAGAAGTCACCAGAAAATTACTAGAGCTAACCGATGAATATAGCAAAGTCATAGGATATAAAATTAATAACATAAATCTCTTGCATTCTTATACACTAACAATGAAAAGTCAGAAAGATAAATTATCCCATTCACCATGGCAACAAAAAGAATAAAATACCTAGGAATAAACCTACCTAAAGAGACAAAAGACCTGTATGCAGAAAACTATACGACACTGATGAAAGAAATCAAAGACAACACAAATAGATGGAGAGATATCATGTTCCTGGATTGGAAGAATCAGTATTGTGAAAAGGACTATACTATCCAAAGCAATCAACAGATTCAATGCAATTTCAATCTCTATCAAACTACCAATGGTATTTTTCTAGAATTAGAACAAAAAATTTCACAATATGTATGGAGACACAAAAAGACCCTGAATAGCCAAAGCAATCTTGAAAAACAAGAATGGAGCTGGAGGAATCAACCTGTCTGACTTCAGACTATACAACGAAGCTACAGTCATCAAGACACTGGCACGGAACAGAAATATAGACCAATGGAACACTGGCACAAAAACAGATATACCGACCCATGGAGCAAAATTGAAAGCCCAGAGATAAACCCACACACTTATGGGCACCTTATCTTTGACAAAGGAGGCAAGAATATACAATGGAGAAAAGATAGTCTCTTCGATAAGTGGTGCTAAGAAAACGAGACAGCTACATGCAAAATGAAATTAGAACACGTCCTAACACCATACACAAACATAAACTCAAAATGGATTAAAGACCTAAATATAAGTCCAGAAATTATAAAACTCTTAGGGGAAAACATAGGCAGAACACTCTTTGACATAAATTGCAGCAAGATCCTCTATAACTCACCTTCTAGAGTAATGGAAACAAAACCAAAAATAAACAAACAGGACCTAATTTAACTGAAAAGCCTTTGCACAGCAAAGGGAACTATAAACAAGATGAAAAGACAACCCTCACAATGGGAGAAAATAGTAGCAAATGAAACAACTGACATTAACTGGATTAATCTTCAAAATATACAAGCAACTCATACAGTTTAATACCAGGAAAATAAACAATCCAATCAAAAAGTGGGCAGAAGACCTAAACAGATATTTCTCCTAAGAAGAAATACAGATGGTGAATAAACACATGAAATGATACTTAACACTGCTCATTATTAGAGAAATGCAAATCAAAACTATAATGAGGAGGTATCACTTCACATGGGCTGAAATGGTTATTGTCAAAAAAATCTATAAACAGTAAGTGCTGGAGAGGATGTGGAGAAAAGGGAACTCTCTTACACTGTTAGTGGGAATGCAAATTGATATAGCCACTATGGAGAACATTATGGAAATTCCTTAAAAAACGAGGAATAAAACTACCATATGACCCAACAATCCCACTACTGGACATACACCTTGAGGAAGTCATAATTAAAAAAGACACATGCACCCCAATGTTCATCACAGCACTATTTACAACAGGTAGGATGTGGGAGCAACCTGGATGTCCACTAACAGATGAACAGACAAAGAAGCTGTGGTACATATACACAATG
The DNA here is from genome assembly GCA_006410615.1 of Neotragus moschatus. Lineage (NCBI taxonomy): Eukaryota > Metazoa > Chordata > Mammalia > Artiodactyla > Bovidae > Neotragus > Neotragus moschatus. Next base: position 231,991 of record SJYA01001558.1, on the reverse strand, counting down.
GAATATTACTCAGCCATAAAAAGGAACACATTTGACTCAGTTCTACCAAGGCAGATGAATCTAGACCCTATTATACAGTGTGAAGTAAGTTCAGACAGAGACAAATATCATATATTAATGCATATATATGGAATTTGGAAAGATGGTACTGATGAGCCTAACTACAGGGCAGCAGTGGAATGCAGACACTGAGAACAGACTTGTGGACACAGTAGGGGAAGGAGAGGGTGGGACGAATTGAGAGGGTAGCATGGAAACGCACACATTACCATAGGTAAAATTAAGTAGCCAGTGGAAATTTACTGTATGATGCAGCTAGCTCAAATCCGATGCTCTGTGATAACCTACAGGGGTGGGATGGGGTGGGAGGTGGGAGTGAGGTTCAAGAGGGAGGGAACATATGTATACCTATGGCTGGTTCATGATATATAGTAGAAACCAACACAATACTATAAAGCAATTATCCTCCAATTAAACATAAATAAATTAAAAATAAAAAATTTAAATGGTATTTATGGACATTTATTGAGAACCTGCAGTGTTCCATGTACTGTTCTAATCATGGGAACTATAAAGAAAAATGCAAAGTTGCTTGTTCCCAATAAAATCATTATTGGCATAAAGTACTACTTGAATTATATCGAAAACATTCCTACCAAATAAAGAAAATGAGAAAAGAAAAAAGAAAAGAAGACTGCCTGGTCTTGACTTCCAACAAAGAGAGATAGCAAAAGAAGTTTCTATTCTAAACCTAAATTTGAAAAAGGCTGAGAAATTAGTTGGTAAAATGAGGAAGTGGTAGAAATTTCAGGAAAAGGCAACCATGTTTTCCTAGAGTCTGGGTAGTCAAATTTATATCATAGGCTTTAATCAAAATCATAGGATCATATATTTTAAAACCAAACTGAAATATACTTTTCTCCAAAAAGAAACAGAATGCATAAAGTCTACTGGTAAATATAGGCATCCAGAAAAGCCTCATTGCAGGAGCAACATCTGAGCTGAGTCCTTCAGAATGAGGTAGAATTTGAATAGATGGAGATAGGAGAAGGGACATCATGAAAAAAAGTTCAATGGTGGGGTGATTTTAAGTTTGTATATTAATTTGGTTGCACTGTATGATACAGGAAGGAGAATAACGGGAGGCAAGGATAGAGTTTGAATACCTAGCTAAGGAATATAGATTTTAAAATATGATTAATAGTAAGCCACAAAATAGTTTTATGCTGAAGAGTGGCAGGATCAGTGCTGTGTTTCAAGAAGATTAATCTGGCAGCCGTATGGAAAGTGGATTGGGAAGGGGAAACACTAAAAGCATTGAGCCAAGTTAAGGGATTACTGTAATACTAAAGGAAAGAGGGGTCGGGGACTTGGCCTAAGATAATGATAAAAAGACAGAGAGGAAAAAATACATACAATAGATGTTATGGTGTTAGAGCAGGCAAGACATAAGTAATCAGGTGACATTAGGGGAATGCTTCACTAAGATGAACCTGACCTAAAGAACAGAGCAAATTAGAAGAGTGACTGGTCATGGGGAAGCGAATTAGGAGTTTATTGAAGAAGTCTTGGTGAGAACAAGCAGTGGGAAGGGGAAGGGAAGAACAGTTACAACTCATGAGAAAAAATTTGATATCACTTAGGAATGAAATGGGTGTAAAGGGTGAGAAGGCTGAAAGTGACTGAGGTTTCAAGCCTGGGTGAGTAGACAGTGGTGGAGCTGCTATTAACAGAAAGACAGAAGTTAGAATGAGAAGTTAGCTGGAGGGGAAACAACAAGGTGAGAAACAGAAGTTAAAAAAAAAAAAGTCAAAAGATTTACATGGGGAGCCAATGATATCAGATTTTGAAAGAACATATGAAAGAGGTGTGAGAAAGAATTAAACCAAGGATGGGCTTAAAGAAGTGCTGAGAACTTGTAAAAATAGGATCATGAAGGTTAAAACTCTAAATAAGTCTTGTCACGTAGTAGGGACTCCAAAAATATTTAGTGTTGAATGAATGAATAGAAGCTTGTGAATTTTCCCCTCCATAATACACTGCCTTTCAGGCTTTTTGCTGCTTGGAGATGCCATGTGAGAAGCAAGAAGGGAGAGCCATTCAAACACTATTTTGCTTCTTTCCTTTCTAGAAAAGGAGAGTGGTCTTTGATCTGATGGAGTGGAGCACAAGAAGCACAACATGGGTAAAGAACTAAGTACTTACTACCAGTTTAAGTGAATTCAAGTCCAGTGAAGTACAGAGGCACAGGGTGTTAAATGAAAGGAGAAGGACTAACTTTGGTGCTGTAGTCTGTGTTTATCTGGCTACACTGATAGCAGAAACTTAGCCAAGGAGTTAAAAGTATGACATATATTTTTAAAAAGTACGTAGTCAGCAGAACTACATTCAAATTCTGACTAGGTCACTTCAGTAGCTGTGTGACCTTTGCTAAGTCACTTGATCTCTTCAGTCTTTTCTATCTGTAAAAACAGGGATAACGATCTATCTCATGGAATTACTGTGAGGATTAAATGAGTTAAGATATGCAAAGCACTTGGTTAAGTGACTAGCTCTTATTATAATAAGTGCTAGCAAAAATGGCCATCTGCTAGATTTGGATCAACTACGTACTTGTGAGTTTCCAGGGAAACTGGAAACTGAGAAGGGAGTGATAAAGAAGAGGTCTCTTTGGCCTCTACAATTATACAATTATAAATGCACGCTTAGTTGCTCAGTCCTGTCTGACTCTTTCCAACCTCAAGGACTGTAGCCTGCCAGTCGCCTCTGTCTATGGGATTCTCCAGGCAAGAATACTGGAGTGGGTTGCCATTTCCTACTCTAGGGCATCTTCTCAACCCAGGGACCAAGCCCGGGTCTTCTATGTCTTCTGTATTGGCTGGTGGATTCTTTACCACTGAACCACCTGGGAAGCACTCAATAAATATTTGTTGAATGAATAAATATGGATTCTCACACCCCAAGTTCAGAGGCAGAGACTCTAATCTCGTGTAATGTAAGTCAGGATGGAGAAGAATAGTCTTCACATCCTTACTATAAACTATTATTGCCACATAATACCTCATTGCTTGGGTGAATTGTTCCTCTAACCTTTCCCCTATTTCAATTTAACCATTCCTCTATTTAGGACATTAAAGCTGTTTCCAGTTTTTTACCATTGTAAATAACACTGAGATAAACATGACCATATGTATATCTTTTCTCTCTTTTCTCCTTGTTTTCTTGGGCTATATTCCTGGTAGTGGAATTAAAGTATTGAGGGTTACCACTTTTCAGAAAATTTATATGCCCTCTATCAGTGTATTAAAATGCAAATGTCTGTTTAAGATATCATGTTCAAAAGAATGTACTGAAGCCCCTTGAGAGAAATTTCTCCCCAGTAGATCTCCAAGATCCTGAGGAATCAGGTAGAGTATAGTAAACTGAGCGGCTGGGCTTTAACAGTCAGGAGGTATCTGTTGCCTCTGCTCTATAAAGATAGGAGATGGGTGTTCGTCAGATAGGAAACAGGAACTCAGTGGGTGGACCTAAAAGGGAGTGTGGGCTTTGAAACAGGAAAAAAGAAGTCTGCTTCTGATAGTGAAAGAGACACATTATTGTGTTGTCTTGATCGCCCATATCCTACTGGGTCAAACTGTTATTCTGTAGCCACTAAGCAGTTAATACTCAACCCTGAATTGTATTTACAGTTTTTTCATTTTGCTTTCTCAGAGTTGTGTTACTGTTTCATGTGTGTGATCTTTTTATATTTTTCATTTCAGGAAATGGTAAACCAGAAACCAGGTGGTTATTTGATACTTTCCTCTTCCTCTCTCCCTATATCCAATCCTTCACAAGTTCTCTTTCTCTAAAATACTGCTTTAATTGAATTACTTTTCTCATTTTGACTTCAATATCCAATTTCAAGCCAAAATCGTCTCTTGCCCACACTATTTCACTGCCCTCCTACCTCATTTTCTTGTTTTCATTTTTGCTTCAGAAAGTTCATTTCTAAATTTTGGCACAATTAATCATTTAAATATTTAAATAGATAAATTTCTAATGATTTCTTTCTGTACATAAAGTCCCATATCCTCAGTTTGGGCTACAAATCCTGGTATGATTTCACCCTGCTCACTTTTAGCTCCTTACCTTTTGGCTCTCTCTATTCTTGCTCATTTTGTTTCAGTCACAATGATCATTCCACTCTTGATTTGAGGATCAGCTCTTTCTGGCCTTTGGGTCTTTGCACATGCATTTCTCTGCACCTGGAATGGTCTTCCTGCCACCCTTCACCTAGCTAATTCCTTCATCTGGCAGATCTCAGTTTAATCGTCACTTTCATAGAGAGGTTGTATAGCAAGCCCTTGTTTTCCTTCATAAACTTCTCAAATTAAGAATATACATATTTAATTCTGTCTCTTTCATCAGGAAGTTTTTGGAGACCACAGATGATGTCTACCATAATTGACTGAATATCTGGGACTTAGCACAATTTCTAGCATAGACTATGTGTTCTTCATTGAAATAAACCATAATATCCAGCATAGTGATAGGAAGAAAATAGGGTTTAAGATATAGTTACTTAAGGACATTCCCTGTTGCCATTAAAATGTAAAATCAGGGATTTTTAAGTTTAGTGTCATATAACTGAATTCAGGAATTATTCTCTATAGCATGAAACCAACAAAGGCAAGTCATACTTAAGTAGGTCCAGTTTTTCTCTATCCTCTGACGGACAGATTTGGGATCAGAGCAGGATTAAATTAGCTGCTTCCCTATGGTGGGTACTTTAACACTCTTCATCACCTGGTGACATGGGTACTCACCAGTAGGCTGTGACACAAAGCATGGAAATGCTGCTGATTTGTTTCCAGCTCATCCCATTCCAGCCGCCAACAGCTTGTGGGTCTGAGGATGAAGGGAAGTCCATATGTCAGTGATTCGCAGACCCCACTGGATTTTAGAGCCCTGGGAAGAGACAATGGAAATGTGAGGCTCCTTAGTGGTATCCAGAACCTTGACCCAGATCCACTTAAATTTAGCTTAAATCTAAGACTGTATTGTGAAATCTTTTAGGTTAGGGCCTGTGAATTATTCACCTTAGATGTACCTATCAGGGTATATGGCACACAGCAGAGTCTCAAAGTCTGTGAATTAATGAACGTAGCACCTATTCTGAGACCTCAAGACTCTGATGGGTATTTCCTCTCCTGAGCTTACTCTGTCCCATTCATTCCTGCTGCAGCAACCACATTACACAACAGTATGCTAACGATCTGCATCCCAGACCTGGTTCTTCTGTGGCAAGATGCTGACGGAAGACACAGTTAAGAAGAGATTGTGTTTAAGCAGTTTCCCCAGCAGCATCCATGGTCCCAAGTCCATAGACAAGCTTACTCAGATACCTGTACATGGGCACTGTGACAGAACTAGGAAGCAGTAAAAGTGGTCTTTGCCATCATTCCTAATTCAGCTCTGGAAGTGATTCTCTTGGAAACAAGAATTCTAGTACTTAAAGAAATAGAAAGGTGGGGTAGATCCTAGGTGCCACTCATTCCTTGAAGATCAGATCTCTGTCCTGATGTCTAAACATAGTAGGTGTTCAATAAACATTTGCTGAATAGATGAACATCATTCTGTTTCTTTTTATCCTCTGCATTCTCAGAGACTTTCTGGATTTCCAGTCTTCATCCAGACTTTAGAATATCCTACTGAGACATATCTTTCACTGTCTCCTCATTCATCTCCACATATTGAGCAGCCTGACCTTGAAATTTCATGCCCACATCTGTAGTTGCTACTCTGGAATTGACCCTCTGCTGTCTGACACTTGGGGATGCCCTTGCTCTCCCTCTATCTTAGTCTTCCTAGCTGGAACCAATAAGAATAAATATTTGCATGGATTAGGGAGGTTCTCTTGAACCGTACTTGATCACCCGGAGCTTGTAACAAGAGGCTGATGACTGGGAAACCATCTGGTAGAGGGTGCTGAAGTCTCCTTTGGGGTCATCCATCCTCAAGGAGCCATCAGCTGTTCCAGGGAGTAGGGATGGGCTGAGAAGTCGCTCTTGGAGATCACATTTCAGGCACACTACAATAAAAAGGGCATTTGGGGAGGGATTGTTACAAGTTACCTCAGGCTATATAATTAAGAGATCATCTGCCACCCATTCCACGTCCACCAGGCAAGTACGGGTTGGGAGGCAGGGAAGCGGACAGAGGAGCAGGTCTGAAATAATATTGCTCTACATAACAGGTAATTTTATTTTCTTGGTGTGACATGATTTTTTTTTTCTTGTTTTACTTCTGGGCTGGCTGAGCAGTTTCCTCATAGTGGCTTGTGATTGAGTCTGAGAGGAATGTGTGTCCGCTGTGGAGGAGGCAGTTAACACTGCAATATGCAGGGCCTTTTGGCAATCACAGAAGGAAATTTTGCCCCTCCTGCTTCCCTGTGGCTAAGCTTTGGCAAGACTGCAGGTCAGATGAAGGAAGAGCAGGAAAGCAGAAGTCAGGCAGTCAGCTGACCGCTACTGCTTCTCTGTGAGCTCTTCCAGGACATTCGAGGGAGGGGGAGGACTAAGTTCCTGAAACGGTTCATTTTATAATTCCCCAAGTGAATAGAACCTTTTGGACCTTGCAACATCACTGTGGCAATATACAACAGTTCTGAGGGTGTTTCAACTATGGATGGAGGGTTTTTTATGCTTCCATAAGCTTCTTCTCCAGCAGGCATATTCACATGTCACAGTGTACAATGTTCTGTTGCTCTAGATTTGAATCCTTGATATTATGAAGGTTTTAAATGAAATATATATTGGGTTTAAGTATTGTTAACAAATTAGGAATATATGAGTGTTCTGTACTTGTGAGAAGGTTAGCTGTTGATATCAGTGATTTATGAAAAAACTGAAGTACCTGCAACATGAGGTAAAAACAAAAGTAGAAATGATGTAGAAAAAAATAGGTCTAGCTGGGCCTGGCAACCAGACCTGGACATCATTTCTGGATGAGAGAGCTCTTGGCCAGGTGTGTCCCAGAGCCCAGGAAGTCACTAGGAGGGACTCTGCCTAGGACTCCTGCTACTGCTAAGTCGCTTCAGTCGTGTCTGACTCTGTGCGACCCCATAGACGGCAGACCACCAGGCTCCCCCGTCCTGGGATTCTCCAGGCAAGAACACTGGAGTGGGTTGCCATTTCCTCCTCTAATGCATGAAAGTAAAAAGTGAAAGTGAAGTTGCTCAGTTGTGTCCAACTCTTAGCGACCCCATGGACTGCAGCCTACCAGGCTCCTCTGTTCATGGGATTCTCCAGGCCAGAGTACTGGAGTGGGGTGCCACTACCTGCTCCGGCCTAGGGTTCCAGCTTCCCCTTACTTCCTCTGTGCCTGCTGCTTCATTGTTGGGTCCTTGGGCTTTAGGATTAGACAGCTGTGCTCATCTGGCTGAGGTTCTTGACTCTGGCTGCAATAAGAATCACCTAGTGAACTTGTCTGTTATGGATGTCTGGCCCCTACCTCACACCAGCAAGACTGGGATCTCTGAGGCTGGAGCTGATATTGGTATTTTTAAAAGTTCCTCATTTAATTCTTACTGTAGCCAGGGATGAGAACTACTGGAACTGTAGTCTCAGCAATGTTCCAAAGCTGGGAAAGATGTTTTAGCAGGGTTTGAGTCTAGAACCAGGTATGCTTCTCATCACTCAGACCCAGGTGCAGAGACGGGAGAGACCAAGAATGAGAAAAGAAGTTCATCCGAGGCAGACTATGCTCTGTCAGGAAGAGGCCTCTGAGGAAGCATCTAGGGAGAGGGTGAAGGACCCGAGGTGGCTACAGAAGCAGGTAGTGTTGGGTGGAGAACCTTGTAAGGAGAAGTCAGAGTGAACATCTGAGGAGCAATCCTCAAAAGATTATATATTAGGAGAGCTCAGGGTTTTAATTAGCTTTTAGGGAAACACATTTCTAGAAATTCACATAAAGAGCAATGCATCAGTTTTGTGAACAATGGATAACTATAACATGGTCTTTATTGCACTTGTTTAAACTCTCAGGTGGGTCATACCCACCCCAGGAGAGGCCTACCTTCTTTGGACCTCATTCCAACTTGTGCCAGAGCATCTGGATTCCAGCGAAGATGTTTTCAGCAGTTCTACCACCATCCTAGATCTAAGTTCTACCACCCACCCTGAAGACCTGTGGATTTCCAAAAAATAACTGCAGATGGAGATACATTCTGGGTCTGACCCTGGTGTTGAAAGCCACGGGAAAAGAGAGGGCAAAGCAGAGAATTCTGAATATTACCACAGACAAATGCCATGCAGCAGCAGAAGAAAGGCTGGTTGCAGGAGATCCTGGCTCTGGATGGCCCTAGCCCTCCTATTGAGAGAAGTACCCAGCAGGATGCAGGTTGCATGGTAGGTAAGGGCCCAGGCACTGGAGGTGACAGACCAGGGTTTGATGAATATCCTCTGGGCTGAGAGTAATCAAATGTATAAAATATAGATTTCTAATCCTAAGGGTTAAGAATGGGATTCGGAGTTGCTTGGCTTCAGATTTTGGCTTGGCTATTAATTTTCTGTGCACTCCTGGGGGAAATATTTAATTCCTCTGAGTGTCAGTTTTCTCATCTGTAAACAGGGATAATATTTATCGATTTTAAGACATATTTTTTTCACTTACTAGTGTCTCTGTATATGTCTTACAATCACCATGGACCAGGCAGACACTCTTAACCCTTACTTACTATTCTAACCTAAAAGAACTCTCTCGGTAAGAATAAAATAATATTTCTAAGTGATAAAAAGAAATGTGTCACATTTAATTGGAATTGTTTTTCTTTCTTGGTGGTACATAAAATAATGGTATATCTTATAACTGACACCGTCTAGGTTTCCCTGGTAGCTCAGACGCTAAAGAATCTGCCTGCAATGCAGGAGACCCAGGTTCTNAATAAAATAATATTTCTAAGTGATAAAAAGAAATGTGTCACATTTAATTGGAATTGTTTTTCTTTCTTGGTGGTACATAAAATAATGGTATATCTTATAACTGACACCGTCTAGGTTTCCCTGGTAGCTCAGACGCTAAAGAATCTGCCTGCAATGCAGGAGACCCAGGTTCTATCCCTGGGTTGGGAAGATCCCCTGGAGAAGAGAATGGCAACCCACTCCAGTATTCTTGCCTGGAGAATTCCACGGACAGAGAAGCCTGGTGGGCAACAGTTCATGGGATTGCAAAGAGTCAGACAGGACTGAAGTGACTAACACTTTCACTTTTAGACTCAATGGCATGTGATAACAGTACCTGCGTCATGTTGTTGTTATGAAGATGAAATAGGCTAATGCAAGGAAAGGAGTTAACACTGTTTGGGAAAAATAGCTAAGAAGTGAGCAACTGGTCTTGGGCAAAGCAGGTGGAATGGAGGCCTTGGGAAGATTTTACACACAAAGGAAAGACAGTAAAATCAAGCAAAGTTGTTAAAGGCATCCCAGGCCCTAGATTGAAATGGGGGGTGGGGGGAAGGGGAGATATATTAAGAACCCAATGGCTATCTCTATAAAGAAAGGACCAAGGTGTATCTTCCCCTTTGGGGACAGAAGCTGGTATCCATTTTTCTCATTAAGCACACACGACTAAAGCGGAAGACACAATTTAGTCTTTTCCTTTTGAAGCTGTGGCTGACTATACTGATGGGTTCATTTGAAGGCCCTGCTACCCAGGTCTTAGAACCACCTTCAAAGGGGGTGGAGACTAGAAATGGCTTTATCCCTACAATCTAGTGGGACCTGAATTAGGTATCACTGCCAGCTGGAACAATATCCAGGACCTTGCTGGCATACCTACAACACTGGATTGACCTCTTGGCTTCCACAGTTGCCAGAACGTACTTTGTTAACATTGTCTAGGGCCACTAGTTGAATTCCCCGGGGCTTGTTCTATAGTTGCTTTAGTCCCCCTCAATTTGGTGTCTTCCTATTAAGAAGATCTCTATTTAATCATTTAGTTTTGGTTCTTTTCCTCTCCTTACAGGCCCTATTCATGTTATTGAGGTACCAGCTTACCTGAAATTATGTCAATAATATCTGCCACATCAAAACTGAAAACTTGAGAAAACATATGATTCACTGTTCTCTCATGTAGTGTAGCTGATGCCCTATTATTGAGGTGTTTAAGTCTCTACACTGAAAGGAACTGGCTCTTGCTGTCTGGGTTTAATCAGGTTCCGTTTCCTAATTGAAAATTAGAAGTTTAGAAATTCTCATGCTGCCATTGGACAGCCTCATCCACTCCTCCCCCAGTCCCTAAACCTCAACTACTCTGTATTCTGATGACTTCCCAATCCTAATTCTAGACTAGGATAACTGTTGTCTATATAATGTATCTTTTAGGGAGAGTGTACTTGAATCATCTCCAGTTCTGGAAATGTTGCTGATACTCCGTGAAGGAAGAAGAAGGTGAACATGTTCTTGATCTGTTCCGCTGTTATGCAGCCAGGTTTTGAAGAAAATCTCCATACTGACAATATCACTGTCTATAGTCTGAAGATCAATGTCAGTTGCCAGGAGAGAACTCTCTGCAGTAGAAAGGGAAACTGTAGTTACAGTGTTTAATTCCTTAGTTACAAATTTTGAAAAATATAAAATATTAAAAGCACCCATTTTTGAACCCATCAATTCTACCTCTAGATATCTAGCCTAGAGACATTTTTGGATAGTACCCAAAGAGACATGTGCAAAGATGTTCAGCACAGCATTGTTGCAAAAACAATCAAAGCCCCAAACAGAAAGCAATTCAAATGTCCATCAATAGGGAAATATTTAAACAAATTATGGCATAGACTATGGAGTATTATGCAGCTGTTGACAAAGTTAAATGTACTCACATGGAAAGCTAGGAGATAGTGAATAAAGAAAGTTCTAGAACAGAGTATAGTGTGACTCATTTATATAAAAATAAAACTGTTAGCCTAAGTGCATACATATGTATGGAAATGCCTTTTACAGAGCTCTGGAAGTCCACTATTAAATTGTTGATAGTGGACAGGAGTAGAAATGGGGAAGAATTCTGAGATACATTCACTTTTTATTATTCATACTTCTATACATTTGAATTTTATTGTATTTATGTGTTTTCCATATTAAAAATTATTTTACAATACAAAAATAGCCAAAAATAATATAGCAATTCAGGTTCGGTTCACTTCAGTCACTCAGTCATGTGCGACTCTTGGATTGCAGCACACTGNGCACAAGTTGGAGTCAAGATTGCCGGGAGAAATATCAATAACCTCCGATATGCAGATGACACCACCCTTATGGCAGAAAGTGAAGAAGAACTAAAAAGCCCCTTGATGAATTCAGAGGAAAGAAGAGGAAATTCAGAGGAAAAGATTACTACAAGTGGAGGGATGTAAATAGGATAGTCAGTGAGGAGATTGGCTTGAGAAAAGCAGAGTGTTAATAGTAGGTAAGATATCATATACTACAGGGCAAGGCTGGTTATCCTCCTTCCCCAACTGGCACAATGTCAGAGGTCCATGATACTGGAAGGATCCACGAGTCAGAATTCGATGGGAAACACACCCTTAGCTACCAACTCCCTGACCCAGTTAGGGTGTGAAGTGAAGAGTGAGGTTATTTTTGTGGTACCAGGGAGAGATCAATGGTATCAGAACAGTGAGCACCTCCAGGTGTGTATAATCTTGGAGAAAGCCAATATAACTAGAAAGAACTGCTGGAGGGTGAATTTAACTTGAGTTTTGGATAAGTTAAAATCAGTTAAAAATATTAAATTCCATAATTTGAGAATCTCTATTTGACTCTCTGACAAAAATCTTTTCATAAATTTCCAATGCTTCGGCATGAAATCCAAATGTCTCAGGATGGGTACATGGCATATATGGCCTTTCTCCATCTAACCTTTGCCTTCCTCTAGAGCCTTACTCCTGTCTCTGCCTGATAGGCTCCTGACATGGAACCATGGGTTTATTTCTGAAAGATGATTTATCTTGCTTTCTCATGCCCCTGGTCTCCTTTTTGAGTCTCCCTTTCCTCTCCCTCTGCTTGGTTAATTCCTACTTGTATTTAAAAACTCAGTTTAAATATTTTCTCTTCAGAGAAGTGTAGGTTCTGGTGCCAGTAGTGACTGGTAGGGGTAGGCAGTCTAGGACCATCAGGACTGGAAAGCTAGTGACTGAGAACCCATTCTGGGGAGGTAGGAAGTAGCCAGGACACATATGAACCGAGAATATAATCCCCTGGCACATGTTCCATTGTTCCATCAAACTTCACTTACAAAGCACAAATTCAAAAATAAAATTATCAAGAATTTTAAGACAGTTACCAAAAGGCATTAAATTTTAAGCATAGGGTCTTTTTGAATGCAAGGCCTTGTATGACTGCACTGGTCATAAGCCCAATGAAGCCAGCCCTGCATGTAAGTCTCTTCATACAGCAAAATGTAATAAACCAAATTATTCACTAATAAGCAATTAAACAAACAAACTATGGTCCAACCACAAAGTAAAAAACATCATGTGTCCAGTAAAAAATGAAGCATGTCTACAGTTACTAACAGACAGCTGTACAACACACAAAGACGGTTACAGAATATTATGTATGTCATGATCCCGTTAAAATATAAAGTATTTCTATCTATCTATCTATTTATTAGAACATTACAAAGGATAACCCAATCTCTTGAGGAGGAAGGAATTTTCAACTTTCTTTACCTATAATGTTTCAGATTTTACATTATTATACATTGCTTCTAAAGTTAAAAATCAGATTAAAAATTAAACTCTACCACCTAGAAACACTTTTCTGGACCACAGTGAAATCTGTTGGCTTTATTTCATTTAAGAATATAAAAATACCATGGAAAATAATATTCCTCAGCTATAAAAGACTACTCATGAAAATTCTAACCATTCTTTTAACCTTTTCATTTAATCCTTACCCTCATTGCTGGGCTCTTCAACAGGGGATGCTGAGTTCATACATTCTAGGACTCCCTTTGTGATCTCGACCACCTGAAGCTTCCTGATCCTGACTAGGTCTGTATCTTTCAATCCTTCCTCCAACTGTTTGACCACCTCTTTTCCAGGCTGTGAAGTCAGAACGGTAATCTGGAAATAAATCAAAGAATCATTGTGCCCTCTTTCGCTGATGTACAGAGTGAAGAATGTGACAAGTTAGATCTAGAGGATAAACACTGAAGAAATTGGTAGTAGTGTCTTAGGGCAAAGAAGAGGATTTAGTTGTAACTTGCAAATCAAGTTTTATTTGACAGATTCTGGTGGGAGAGGTCTGGTGGGATAGATCATCACAGCAGCCTTCCAAACAAACTGAATCTATCCCAGAAAGTGACTAGTGAGAAGCCATCCTTGCTTCAGTTTTTTTTTTTTTTTGGCCATGCCACAGCATGTAGGATATTAATTCCCTGCCGGGGACTAAATCCACACCACCTGCATTGGGAGCATGGAGTCTCAACAACTGGACTGCCAGGGAAGTCCCCCACTGTGTTTCAGCTTTTAAGATTGCTTGAATCACAGGTAGTATCCCACTTGCTCAAAGTGCTTTGATTTCATGAAGAAACAAGGGAAACAGAATCCTTAAATTCCACTTGTTAGATGTGTACTAAATATCAAAGAGCTTATATGCTCTTTTCTCAGTGGTACTTCCATTGGATGTCTCTCCTTGCTCAGTCTGAATCCAGGCTGAACATTAAACTCTGGAAGGCAAGTATTAAATACATGCAGTTTTCTTTTGTACATAGACATTTTGATTGGTGAATAAGCATATGGATGAGAGCATAATTATTTTTAAACTCATTTGTTTGATGCCTGATATTACAGAGACTGAACGTATTTTAACTCACCCGCACACCCAGTGGAGTACCTAGTGATGACCTTCAAGTGAATGAAACAGAACAATAGAAGGATGGCAAATAATGAAGGATTTAGATGGACTTAAATGGGAAGAAAGCTTAGTGTTCTAAGGCCAGCATCTCTTACCTCCAGGGAACTGTAGGTCAGAGCTGCACCTGTGCTCATGTGTCTGCTGTACTGTTTGAACTGCTGGAGCCCATCCTCTATTGCCAGCTGCAGAGAAGTGCCTTGTGGTCTGAAACAACCTTCTCTTTGCAGTATGTGGAGTTCTGAGATGCAGGCCTGCAGCCTCGCAAAGTTCCCTTTCACTTGCTGCAGAGAAAATGAATCAAGGGTGCACATCTTTAGTGACCCAGGTTACAGATTAACTGGCAGTCTAATTTATTATCAGTTATTACTTAAGAGTACTTTTCTTCCCTTGAAAATCCATTTATTTGACCAAGATCTATGGAATGCATATTCCATTCTAGGCACTGCACTAAAACTTTCCCTACATTTCCCTAAAATTTTGCACATTTCTCTAAAATTTGCAGCCAAAAGGCACTGATTATGTGGAGTTACTAGAAACAGAAAATGTGTTTTAACTCATTTACTCACCCAAAGGAAGGTTCAGTTGTGACTGCTCAGTTTCATTGCAAATTGGAGGCCTAGCAGTGTCACTCTCAAAATGTGTCACTCTTCATTTCTCAGTCAGTCTAGGAACTAGGAGGTACTCTATTCAAGAGTGATATTTTACCAGAAATGAGGATTCTGATGTGGTTGATCATTTAAAATTGATAGTTCAGTTGCTCAGTTGTGTCCGACTCTTTGTGACCTCATGGACTGCAGAACACCAGGCTTCCTGTCCATCACCAACTCCCGGAGTTTACTCAAACTCATGTCCATTGAGTCAGTGATGCCATCCAACCATCTCATCCTCTGTCGTCCCCTTCTCCTTCTGCCTTCAATCTTTCCCAGCATCAGGGTCTTTTCTAGTGAGTCAGCTCTTCATGTCAGGTGGCCAGAGTATTGGAGTTTCAGCTTCAACATCAGTCCTTCCAATGAATATTCAGGACTGATCTCCTTTAGGATGGACTGGTTGGATCTCCTTGCAGTCCAGGGACTCTCAAAAGTCTTCTCCAACACCACAATTCGAAAGCATCAATTCTTCGGTGTTCAGCTTTCTTTATAGTCCAACTCTCACATCCATACTTGACTACTGGAAAAACCATAGCCTTAACTAGACGAACCTTTGTTGTTAAAATAATGTCTCTGCTTTTTAATATGCTGTCTAGGTTGGTCCGGAGAAGGCAATGGCAACCCACTCCAGTACTCTTGCCTGGAAAATCCCATGGACGGAGGAGCCTGGTAGGCTGTAGTCCATGGGGTCGCAACAAATCAGACATGACTGAACAACTTCACTTTCACTTTTCACTTTCATGCACTGGAGAAGGAAACGGCAACCCACTCCAGTGTTCTTGCCTGGAGAATCCCAGGGAGGGCGGAGCCTAGTGGGCTGCTGTCTATGGGGTCGCACAGAGTC
>SJYA01001558.1:92196-214215 GCA_006410615.1 Neotragus moschatus | reverse complement strand
TTGAGCTTTAAGCCAACTTTTTCACTCTCCTCTTTCACTTTCATCAAGAGGCTTTTTAATTCCTCTTCACTTTCTGCCATAAGGGTGGTGTCATCTGCATATCTGAGGTTATTTATATTTCTCCTGGCAATCTTGACTGCAACTTGTGCTTCTTCCAGCCCAGCATTTCTCATGATGTACTCTGCATAGAAGTTAAATAAGCAGGGTGGCAATATACAGCCTTGATGTACTCATTTTCCTATTTGGAACCAGTCTGTTGTTCCATGTCCAGTTCTAACTGTTGCTTCCTGACCTGCATACAGATTTCTCAAGAGGCAGGTCAGGTGATCTGGTATTCCCATCTCTCTCAGAATTTTCCACAGTTTATTCTGATCCACACAGTCAAAGGCTTTGGCATAGTCAATAAAGCAGAAATAGATGTTTTTCTGGAACTCTCTTGCTTTTTTGATGATACAGAAGATGTTGACTATTTGGTCTCTGGTTCCTCTGCCTTTTCTAAAACCAGCTTGAACATCTGGAAGTTTACGGTTCATGTACTGTTGAAGCCTGGCTTAGAGAATTTTGAGCATTACTTTACTAGCGTGTGAGAGGAGTGCAATTGTGTGGTAGTTTGAGTATTTTTTGGCATTGCCTTTCTTTGGGATTGGAATGAAAACTGACCTTTTCCAATCCTGTGGCCACTGCTGAGTTTTCCAAATTTGCTGGCATATTGAGTGCAGCTTTTNAATTTTGAGCATTACTTTACTAGCGTGTGAGAGGAGTGCAATTGTGTGGTAGTTTGAGTATTTTTTGGCATTGCCTTTCTTTGGGATTGGAATGAAAACTGACCTTTTCCAATAAGGTCCTACCTAACAGGCCCCTCAGGGTCACTTCAGTAAAGAAATGATGCTTGTCTGCAATCAGGTCAAGGAGTCAACATGGAAATCTCCTGACTGTCCTCACTCTCCTTCACAAAAACTTGTTTTCAGGAAGTAGTTTAATCTAATATGATTCTAGATCAATGTTACATCTCCTAAGGATATATACATTTTGAATAAATGTGGAATTAAAATTTGTGACACTATTTGAAGGAATGCCAGGCATCAGTAGCAGGTGGGAGTGGGGTGGGGAGAAATTATATTTGGGATTAAGACACTTTCCTGATCAAAGAGCAGAATTGAGCAATATTTGCAAAACACACATAAAATTCATGAGCATGTTACTCTGCTTACTTGCTCCTCTTCATGAATCTCTGGGGAAAACAAAAAAAATAGGATATAATTTTTACACAAAGAGAACTTGTAATCTAGATAGGAAGATAAGAAACCTACTCAAGAAATAAATGAGAACAAATGAGGCCAGCAGCTTTTAAGTATTTCTTTTCATGTACTCCATAAAAGAATATGAAAAATGATATGCTCTAATATATATTATGTTGACATCTAGATTTAAAAATTCAAAGTGTAAGTAGTTGTTAAGGATATATAACTTCCAGTATATTTAAATATCAGTATTTAAAAATGACACTATAATACAACTCTTTAAAACATAATCTAATTGTTTATTAATCTAAATATTAATATCATAGGAATTTGATACTCTCATTTTTCAATTTTTAAAGTACATGGGCAAGCTTTTTTCTTTTTAACAGATGGAAATTAATATTATTCATTTTCTCCTTGAACTCATATTTCCATTTCAATTTCCCATAGTTTTATTGTAATATAATAGAACTTTCTGGTTGGTAGTCTTTTATTGATTATCTTATCATATTTCTATGCATCAAAAATATATGTCATCAGATTTTAAAATTTCCTATGACCATAGGCTCTAAGGAGTTATCTAGATTGCACTATTTAAAAAATTATTGTTCATGTAAATCGATCAAAACAACATATATATTATCTATTTTGATAATTATTGGCATTAAGGATAAAATTTAATTAGAAATGCACCTCAGTGGTGAGCACATTGGGTTCTTTAATTAGTTAAGGTATGCGTGAATAAATAAATTATTGATTAAATGGTACAACATTAAGTATTAATCCTATTCCTATTTTCTAGGAGGTTTCTAGTGCTGAGAAACCTCATCCTGATAAATACAGATGTCAAACAAACTGTCAAATTCATTCTGAGTTATATGCCAAAGATTACATATGGATATACTAATAAAATTATTTTAATGATCTATTAGCTGCTACTCAATTTAGTCTTCCTTCAATTTTGTTAAAATTGGAGATTATCTGGTTGCAAAAGATTTTTAACCCAATCATTAAGTCATTTTCTTTCTTACACTGATGTCCATATTTTGAATTATTCCTTTGTTTGGTGCCCCTGGAAGTTTTAAAACCACATGGCAATTCATCACAGTAAAATTTATAGTGGGTGAAAGATATGTTCCTCTCACCTCATCCTTTTTATTTTGGATTTTCTTTGTGAAGTGAAAGAGAAGTAATTGTTAAAGGGATGGTAGGAATGAAGAAGGAGCCTGATACCCTCATCAGAGGCATAATTATAGAAGTTTTAGAAAAGAATACAGTAGAAATGTAAGATCTATATAACAGTTCTTGAAAATTATATATTCCTATGCCCTAGGAACTCTTAGAGCTCTAGTTTTATGTGTATCACAGTTGGAAGAGACTTATAGACTACTTTAGAAAAAGGGTTGTTAGAAAGGGGGTGAGATTGAGCTTAGAATTTAAAGGTTTGTAAAAAGAACACAGTATTTTAGGTGTACATGTGTGCGTTTGTTGAGGGGCTGGTAGAGAGGCTGAAAGTTCAATATAAGCATCTATGGAGGTTGAAAGTGAATATAGTGTGCCAGGGAGAAAGAAGGAATATGCCTGATAAGAGTAGAGGATGCTTATTGAAGAGTAGTGGACAGTTTATGAATAAGGAAGTACTAGTCTTGGTTCAAGTTTTAGATCCAAATGCAACTTGAGTTCCTAACCTCTCTCTTCTTCTTCTTGACTATGAGTCCTTACGCTAAAATTTCTTCAACCAGAAAATGAGGACAATATAAATACTTATCTTAAAGAATATTAAATGACTTAATTCATGGCACACAGTATGTACTCAGTGTTAACTGTTTATTATTTTTTTTATCATGATGATCAAACCCTAAAAACACTTAAGACATTGGTGATTAAACAGAAGGGGTTAGTATTGTAATGGGCCTATTCTACAACTGATAAAAATAAGCGAAGAAAATATACTGTCTCTGTAAATGACATAGGTCCATTCACTTATCCATTAAAAAATAAAACACTTGTTATTATGTGCTTATGATGTGTGTGAGTGCATGCATGCTAAGCCGCTTCAGTTGAGTCCAACTCTTTGCGACTTTATGGACTGTAGCCCGCCAGGCTCCTCTAGCCATGGGATTCTCCAGGCAAGAACACAGGAGTGGGTTGTCATGCTCTCCTCCGGGGGATCTTCCCAACACAGGAACTGAACTAGCGTCTTTTATGTCTCCTGGATTGGTAGACGAGTTCTTTACCACTAGCACCACCTGGGAAGCCCACTTATGATGTACTACGAACCTTAAAAAAAAAAATAATCCCACTCACTACTAACTTTACAACAAGTGAGATAAATAGCCTCAGAATACAAATGGATAAGAGCCACACAGGAATGACATTTTCCCAAAGTATACTGACCAATTATCATCTATCTCACTAGAATATAAGCTCAATATAATAATATATTAAAGGGGAAATCTGAGCTCTCTTCATTGCCATGTCTGCAGGGCCTAGCACAACACCTGGAACACAGTTGTATTAAACAAATTATTTTTGAATAAATGGTAAAGGGATGCATATATAGAAAATTTCAGGGAGAGGAAAATATAAGTTAAAAATATAGAAACTCCACACTTTGAAACTTTTCAATGTATCTAAAATTACTCAATAATGAGAAACTTATTGAAAAAATAAATCAGGAAAATAGTAGGAAAAAAAAAGGATACTATCTTATGGTAGGGAAGGTCTTTGGAAATATGACAAAAAAAGTATGAAACCACAAAGGGAAAAATGAGAAGATCTAACCATATAAAACTAAAATTTTCTGTTAAGTAAAGGAAAATACAAATAAGGTTAAAGACAGAAAACAAACTAGGTAAGTATTTGCAATGTATATAATCAGCATGACATTAATCTTCTTAATATGTAAAAAAGGCACTTACAGATAAACTAGATATCTGAAACACATTCTTCCACCAGCTAACAATACATATACTAGATAAAATACAAACGTCTTTTTTTTAAACTTTTTATTTTGTATTGGGGTATAGCAGATTAACAATGTTGTGATAGTTTCAGATGAATAGAGAAGGTATACATATACATGTATCTATTCCTCCCTAAAGTCACCTCCCCTCCAGGCTGCCACACAAGGTTAAGCAGAGTTTTCTGTGTGCTATACAGTACGGCCTTATCCATTTTAATTATAGCAGTGTGTATATGTACATCCCAAATTCCGTAACTATCCCTTCCCTTCATCTATCCCCGGGCCAATAAGTTCATTCTGTGTCTGTGAGTTTGCTTCTATTTTGTAAGTTCATTTGTATCATTTCTTTTCAGATTCCACATATAAGGGATGACGTATGATATTTTTCCTTCTTTGTCTGACTTACTTTACTCAGTATGACAAATCTCTGTGTGCTCTGCTTAGTTGCTCAGTTGTGTTTGACTCTTTGCAGCCTCATGGATTGGAGCCCGCCAGGATCCTCTGTCCATGGGAGTATTCTCCAGGCAAGAATATCTGAATGGGTTGCCGTGCCCTCCTGCAGGGGATCTTCCCAACTCAGGGATCGAACCCAGGTCTCCCATACTGCAGGTGGATTGTTTACCATCTGAGCCACCAGGGAAGCCCAAGAATACTGGAGAGGGTAGCCTATCCCTTCTCCAGGGGATCTTCCTGACCCAGGAATCAAACTGGGGTTCCCTGCATTGCAGGCAGATTCTTTACCAACTAAGCTACCAGGGAAGCCCACGACAAATCTCTAGATCCATCCATATTGCTGTAAATGGCATAATTTCATTCTTTTTAATGGCCTAGTAGTATTTCATTATATATATGTACTACATCTTTATGNGGAATCAAACTGGGGTTCCCTGCATTGCAGGCAGATTCTTTACCAACTAAGCTACCAGGGAAGCCCACGACAAATCTCTAGATCCATCCATATTGCTGTAAATGGCATAATTTCATTCTTTTTAATGGCCTAGTAGTATTTCATTATATATATGTACTACATCTTTATGCATTTATACTGATGGACACTTAGTTTGCTTCCAGGTCCTGGCTATTGTAAACAGTGTTGCAATGAACACCTGGGTGCATGTGTCCTTTCAGATCATGATTTTCTCTGGATATATGCCCAGGAGTGGGATTGCTGGATTATATGGTAGCTCTATTTTTAGTTTTTTAAGGAACCTCCATATTGTTCTCCATAGTGGCTGTACCACTTTACATTGCTACTAACAGTGTAGGAGGCTTCCCTTTTCTTCACACATCCTCCAGCATTTATTGTTTGTGAATATTTTGATGATAGCCATTCTGGCTGGTATGAGGTGATATCTCATAGTTTTGACTTGCATTTCTCTAATAATTGGTGACACTGAACATCTTTTAATTTGCCTCTTGGCCATATGTATGTCTTCTTTGGAGAAATGTCTATTTAGAATATCTTTTAAATGCATAGTTGAATTCATAAGAAATTAAAGGAAATCCCCGAGTACCAAAGGAAACTACAGCGTGAGACAGGTATAAAACCCTTGACTTCATTTGCTGATCTTGGGAACCAAGGGCTTTGTGTGGAAAAGGAAAAGGAGACAAGGCATTAGGCCCCTGTAAAGAAGAGTTGGAACCGCCACCCTGGCTCGAAAAGTTAAAAGGTTATTCAAAGGTTATTTTTTCAGTAAAAAGGTGGGCTAGAAAGAATCCACTCACTGGTCAAGGCAGATGACAATAAAACTTGTTGAGTTATGTGAGCTCTGAGTAGAAATGAGAAAGAAATCATTGCTAAAACCTAGAAACTACATACATTCCTTTATGTCAGTTTGGGATTTGTCTTTATCTACAGGGTATAGGAAACCCTAAGTTTAAATCATAACTTAAAGTGGTCCTGGGGTGATAGCACCTCAGGGCATCTGACTGAAGCAAACACAAATCCTTTCTAGATGTACATACACCATAAACTTAAGGCCGCACAGAATTTTCACACATTAAGATCAGTTTAAGATAAACTCGTAATCCAAAATTACAAAATCAGTTAGAAAATAAACATCATGACTGAGAGCCCACAGAAACAACAAAGAGGAGAATTAGAATACCCTTTCAGATATGAGAAATATAAAATATATTTAAGTACCTTTAAGATGTTTAAAGAAGTAAGAGGGATTATTCAAAGCCATGAATAAAAAATTTAAAAATTATCAAAAAGGACCCACAAGATTTAAAAATTACAAGGCTATCTGTACACTGAAGTAAAGGGAATAATCAGACCTTTCAGTATCTACTGGATACTGGCTATGAATGGACACTATATCCAGAGGTCCTGAACATTACTGTTGCCCCCAATCAGAGCAGGGGCTTATGGCAGTCAAGTGATCAGGGAAATTTCATATTGGGTCTGATGAGTCCCCACATGCATCCTATGGGTATTTCTTCAGTTTTAGAAAGTATAAATGGAATAGACATGCCTAACAGCTGGCAGCATCCCCACATTGGTTCTCTGATCTGTGGAGGGAAGGCAACTAAGGTGGGAATGGCCAAGTGGAAGTCTCTAGAGCTGTCTCTACTTAGGAAAACAGTAAGTGCAATACTGAATTCCTGGAGGGATTGTAGAAATTAGTGTACCATCGAGGACTTGAAAGATGCAGAGTTGGTGATTTCTACCACATCCCCATTCAACTTGGCCTATATGGCCTGTGCAGAAGACAGATGAGTCTTGGAAAATGAGAGTGTATTATCATAAACTTACTTAGGTGCTAACTCCCACAGCAGTTGCTGTATTAGATGCAGTTTCATTGCTTGAGCAAATTAACACATCTCTTGGTACCTGGTATACAGCTATTGATCTGGTAAGTGCCTTTTCTCCACTCTTGCCTATAAGGTCCCACAGGAGCAGTCTGCTTCCAGCTACCAAGACCAGCAACACACCTCCTTCACTATCCTACCTCACGGGTGTGTCAGTTCTCCAGCCTTAAGTCATAATTTAGTTCACAGGAATTTTGATTGCCATTCCCTTTCACAAGTTATTACACTGGCCCATTACATTAATGACATGCTGAGTGGACCTAGTGAGCAAGAAGTAGCACCTATTCTAACTTATTGGTAAGACATTTGTAAGCCAGTATGTAGGAAATAAATTCGACTAAAATTCAGGGGACTTTTACCTCAGTGAAATTTTTACATGTCCATTGGAATGGGGCATGTCGCAATGTCAAATCAAACGTGACAAATCAATTTGTTGTTTTTGGAGTAGAAGAGAGGATCTAAAGTTCAAACTGCTTTTAAATCAGATGGTTGACATCTTTCTACTTTTAGTTCCATCTACATTCTTACTTTCAAAAGTACTTGATTTTGCTAGTTCCTAAGCCTTTTGAGAAATTGGTAGTTTAAACTGCTTTCTTCTTTGGGTTTCCCACTACTTGCTTAAGATTTAGCTCTCTTGGGGACTGCTAAGTCATTTATCACTTTTCACTTGCATTACAGTTTCCAAAATTTTGTTGCAATTTTTTTCCCTTCATTCAACAAACATTCAAAGGTTACAAAAGAACATGTAGAAAAAGTCACCTTCCTACTCTTATTTTTCAGCTAACCAGTAGTTTCTAGTGGGCAATAAATATTATCAGCTTATTTGATGTCTTTCCAGAGATGCTTCTTTACATAAAAGGAAATATAAATGGGCTTCCCTGGTGGCTCAGACAGTAAAGAATCTGTCCACAATGCAGGAGACCTGGATTCGATCCCTGGGTCAGGAAGATCCCCTGAAGAAGGGAATGGCAACCCACTCCAATATTCTTGCCTGGAGAATTAGACCGACAGAGGAGCCTGGCAGGCTACAGTTCATGAGGATGCAAAGAGTTGGACACAACTGAGCGACTGTCACTTTCACTTTTCATCTTTCTTCTTACCAGAACATAAGAGATTATGATACTCTTTTGAATCTTGATTTTGTTACACAGTATATTTGGGTAATCATTACATTCAATAGATAAAAAGTATCTTAATTTTTATGGCTAAATAGAATAGATGGACCATAACTCTATTTAACCAATTTCCTATTAATTGACAGTAGGTTATTTCCAATCTTTTGCTATTCTAAACAATTCTAAAATGAATAATCTACAACCATTCTTGCACATATGAAAACATATATGTAAGATAAGTTTCTAAAAGCAGACTTGCTAGGTTAAAGGATATGTAAATTGTGATACTGTCACCAAATTGCCCACTATAGCAACTGTGTTAAAATATATACCCAAGGGTGCCGGTTTCTTTAAATCCTCAAAAACATTGTCATTTAACTTAAAAAAGTCTTTACCAATCAGCTGAAAAATAAGCATCTTGAAGTAGTTTCAACTTGTATTTATGAGTGAGACTGAACATATTCAATATTTCAAAGTCATGTGTATTTCCTTTTCTGAAAACTGTACATATCATATCTGATTTCCTATTAGACTATTGGTCATTATTTTTGTTGATTTTAAGGAAGTCTTTATGCAGCTATCGAAATTAACTCTTTGTGATATAGAAGCAAATTTTTTCCTCATATGGTCTTTAGATTTTACACCTAGTATTTTTTTGGCCAAGTGTATATTTTCTATTTTTATTCAAGTGAATTTATTAATCTCTTACTTTTGGAATTTGGGGTTTCGTGTTATGGTTAGAAAGGCCTTTCTTACTCCTACATTTCCCCCCAAGTTCTGCATGCTGTTAATTTATTGTCAATTAAGCCTTTCTCCTTCACAGTAATCATGATGTTAAGTTTTCTGAGTAGAGTGTACTAGAGGGACATTGCAGGAGGAAGGTATGTTTTTGCTGAAACCAATGGGGATGAAGACACCTCGTAGTGTTCCACCCAGATGCCCAGAACATACAGGTCCTTGGTGTTATGGACTGAATGTTTGTGTCTCCTTAAAATTCATGTATTGAAGCCCTAACTCCCAATGTGATGAGAGGCAAAGCTTCGGGGACATAATTAGGTTTTGATGAAGTCATGAGTGGGGCCTCCATGATGGGATTAGTGTCTTATAACAAGAGGAATAGACACCAGAGCTCTCTCTTCATGTACAATAAATGCATTAAGGAAAGTCCATGTGAGCACATAGCAAGAAGGCTGCTGTCTGCAAGATGGAAGAGGGCTCTCACCAGAGCCTGATCAGGTTGGCACCCTGATCTTGGCCTTTCAGCTTTCTAAACCTCGAGAAAATAAATGTCTGTTGTTTAAACCAGTCAGTCACAACTTGAGCTAAGACATTAGGAACTTCTTAGCCCTAGCCTGATCACCTGTCAGCTTCTCACTTAGCCAGGACACTGCATGCTTCAGACCTCTTGCCTGCACTGATGCCTGACTCCCTTTGCTCACCTGTCACTCCCCCCAGAGGTTTGTCTCTGGAGGTCCTTCCAGTGCTGCTGTTCTTTTCAGCATGGATACTGCTTACTCCAGGCCTCCTGCCCACACTGGCACTCCACTCCACATGCTTGTGCACTGGCCACTGTGTCTATACCTGAAGGGTTCCTGTTTTCCCAGTAGCCATGGACCAGCACTAGCTTGAGCAAACCAGTATCTTCTTTGTATCCAGTGAGCTACAACCATACATTCTCCAACTGGCTCTAAACCCCAGCCTTGGGAAAGGGATCCCCTTTTAAACGTTGTCCTTCTTTGAGACCTCTTCCTCAGTCTGCAAGCATGCATGCATAGTCGTATACGTTAAACTATGTTAAAATATTCTGTATAAATTTTCCTTTTTAAAATTACTATGCTTTCTATCTCTTGATTGAACCCAAAATGATACAATCTGTTCTAGTACTTACACATTTTCAATTTTTACATTTAAATCTTTGATCCATCTGGAATTTGTATAGGTATAAGTTGTAAGTAAAAATAGTTGGAAAAGACTCTGATACTAGGAAAGATTGAAAGCAGGAGGAGAAGAGGACGACAGAGGATGAGATGGTTGGATGGCATCACCGACTTGATGGACATGAGTTTGAGTAAAGTCTGGGAATTGGTGATGGACAGGGAAGCCTGGAGTGCTATGGTCCATGGGGTCACAAAGAGTCGGACACGACTGAGCGACTGAACTGAACTGTGAGTGTGAATCTAACTTAATTTTTTCCCGCAACTACCTAGTTTGTTGAATACTGTTTCCAACTAATGTTAAATAGCATCTTTATTATACACTAAATCCCGCCATATATTTGGCCCTATTTCTAGACTTTAAATTATATTCTATTGCTTTGTTTTTTCAATTTCCAGTGTCACACTGTTTGAATACCTGTTTAATATTTGAGAGAAAGAATCTCTAGCTATTCTTGTTTTTTGTTTCTAATTTTAACTTTATTATCAAATATCTATTCTGCTAGAAATTTTTCTGGAAGTTGCACTGGATTTATAGGTTCATTTAGAGATAACTGACATCTTTCTGGTCTGAGTGCTCCCAAGAACTAATGACTTTTCGTTTGTTCAAGTCTTCTTTTGTGTTTCTCAATAGCATTTCGATTCATATAAATTTTGCACGTTTATTATTATTTTCATTCATTTATTTGATCACTTTGGTTATTATGATGAGAACTTCTCTGCCATTTTAACCTCTAGTTGGTTGTTCTGGAATAACAATCAGAATACAAAGGGTACTTCTGCTGTTGTTCAGTTGCTCAGTCATCTCTCTGTGATAGCGTGGACTGCAGAACACCAGGCTTCCCTGTTCTTCACTATCTCTCAGAGTTTGCTCAAACTCATGTCCATTTAGGTGGTGATGCTATCTAACCATCTCATCCTTTGCCACCCACTTCTCCTTCTGCCCTCAATCTTTCACAGCATCAGAGTCTTTTCCAATGAGTCAGTTCTTTGCATCAGGTGGCCAAAGTGTTGGAGCTTCAGTTTCAGCATCAGTCCTTCTAATTAATACTCACAGTTGATTTTCTTTAGGATTGATTTGCTTGATCACCTTGCTATTGAGAGAGTCAATTCCTAGGCAGGTTGATAAGAAGTTCAGGGTCCCCAAGGAGGAGAAAAGGGTCTGGGGCTCTCAAGGAAGAGACAGGGGTCTGGAATTCTCAAGGAGGAGGAAAAGACACTTTTTTGCCCTCTACATTCCTTTTTTTTTTTTTTNGCTGATTCATGTCAATGTATAGCAAAATGAATACAGTATTGTAAAGCAAAACAAACTAAAAAATAAAAATTTAAACTTAAAAAATTAAAAAAAAAAAATTTTCTACAGTTTGTTGTGATCCACACACGTTAAAGCCTTTGGTGTAATCAATAAAGCAGAAGTAGATGTTAAAAAAAATAAATAATAAATAAAGTTCAGTAAAATAAAAAAAAAGCATCAATTTGTCTGTGCTCAGCTTTCTTTATAGTCTAATTCATCCATACATGACTACTAGAAAAACCATAGCTTTGGCTAGACAGACCTTTGTCAGCAGAGTAGTCTCTGCTTTTTAACATGCTGTCTAGGTTTGTCATAGCTTTTCTTCCAAGGAGCAATTGTCTTTTAATTTCATGTCTGCAGTGATTTTGGAGCACCAAAAAATAAAAGTCTCTCACTGTTTCCATTGTTTCCCCCCTCTATTTTCCATGAAGTGATGGGACCAGATGCCATGATCATCATTTTTTGAATGCTGAATTTTAAGTCAGCTTTTCAACTCTCCTCTTTCACTTTCATCAAGAGGCTCTTTAGTTCCTCTTTGCTTTCTGTCATAAGGGTGGTATCATCTACATATCTGAGGTTATTGATATTTCTCCCAGCAATCTTGATTCCAGCTTGTGCTTCATCCAGCCCAGGGACTAATAAAAAATCATTATTGATTGACTGCTGCTTTCATATTTATTTAATATTTTCTCATTTGACTATCATGTCAGCCTCATAATTATCTCTCAAGATTGTCACGTCAGTAGTCAGTAGGAGTATTCTGCCCATATTCCAAACTAAATAACCAAACCATAGATACGTCAAGTTAGGTTTTTCCAAGGTCACACAGCTAAGACATGGAGGAATACAAATGCAATCCTGAGTTCTTTGGTTCTAAAGCCCATGATTTTCCATAACACCACACTGCTTATTCCTGTGGTAGCAATAATTAGGTTGACAAGTATTGATTGACAAGTAAACCAGAAGCATAATAGTTCTTTCCACAGAAGTGTAGATTAAACCTCTGAATGAAAGTAGAATGAGTGAGAACGATTGGCTGAAATTAATAATTGCTTTAAATCCAATCACTGTGTTAGTTGTTATTTATGTATATTCTCCTTCCTCCTTGGCACTTAGAGTGCTAGTCGTTCTTCTCTACAATTATCTCCACTCTTTCATTCTTATACTCTTCCAATGGCCATAGAACATTGTCCCAAGGCATTAATATAATAACCACACCTATCTACCTATTTTGATGAGGCTGTTACTCTTTGGACAGACTAGTTCAACCTTTAGTGTGATTTTCTCACTTGCTCTAAGATTTACCCTCTAAAGCTTCTCTGTCTTTCTGCAAGTGGTAATTTTCAGCTTGAGTTAAAGCCATCACTATAATTCCATTAGCTCTGTGACATCTCCATGATAAAGGGTAAATTAGATGTGCATATCAACTTCACATTTAAGCAACTCGTCCACAGGCAGAATATAAACGTTACAAAAGCTGCTAACTGTACACTTTGTAATTACTCATATATTGTGGTTTATAGAATAAGATATCTTCATACATTTCAATATTTTATGTCAATTTAATGAGTCTGGAGTATTGTAAATTCTTTAATATAGGGTTAATATTTTGCCTTTCTTCTCTAAATGTTAATAGTTCATTTATATTCTTGGATTTAAACAACCAGGCATCTGAAAAAAGTACAACAGAAATGAGCTGATTGTTTCACGGAGGTACTCTGTAGTTTCTTTGAGTTAATAATATAAAGTCAGCACTCTATGACAAACAACATATCATTAAACTCTGATTTTTTTGTTCAAAATGATACATCTCCACCCCAGTTTTATTTAGGATTATTTTTATGCAGATCTTTTATATTTGTACGCAGACATTCCCACACATCTATCTGGATACAAAAGCACATCCAAATATGTAAAACACAGCCACATACTTATAGAATATATGATTGCTATCATCAAATGTCACTATTCAGAAAAGTGTTAATCATAAATTAGCTCAAAAGTCTACTAGTTACTATGCTTATATAGTACATATTTATAATACTGAATGCTTAATAATTGGCTACACTGACATTAGTTAATTTTATATCCTAACTCCCTGAAATAAAATTTGTCATCATTAAGATCTATGTAAGAGTTTGAGATATACTTACACATTTTTATATTATCTAACAACTTCAATTATAGATCAAGAAACAGACTTAGAAAACCACATGTCACATTTGAAATAGTGTGTTCCCCAATTGCAATGTTCTGATGTACCTTGACCACTAAACATTCCTTTAATTTATGTGTTTTCACATGTGCTTATCAATGTTATTTACCACTGGGGACTAAGAAAGTACAAAAGGGGTTTTTAATCAGCATCTTTTTCATAGCTGTTTTCATCTCTTTGTTGCGTAGACTATAGATGATTGGATTCAATTTGAGGGTTAAAACTACATAGAGTAGAGCCATAAATTTATCTATTTCCTGTGAATCTACAGCTAAGGGCTTCAGATACATGCAGAGAGCTGTCCCATAGAACAAATCCACTGCACTCAAGTGGGCTGCACATGTTGAAAAGGCTTTGCTTCGACCATTCACTGAGCTGATTCTTAGGATGCTGGAGAGGATGGACACTCAATAAATAAAAATGAGCAGAATCAGCACAAGAAAGAAGTACACTGATCACCAACATGATTAACTGAACCTTGGAAATGTCTACACAAGCCAATTCTAGGACAGCCAGAATCTCACAAACGAAATGACATCTACTTCCACTCAAAGACAGCTGCAACACAGAAACCATTTCCACCAGGGCAGTGAAGGAGCCTGTCACCCAGTAGCCAGCTGCAATCTGTAAATAAACCTCCTTGTTCATGATGATGATGAGGGTTGCGGATGGCCACACATCAGTCATATGTCATCACGGACAAAAGAACACACTCAGTGGAGCCCATGGCCAAAGAGAAGTACATCTAGACAGCACACCCTGAGAATGAGATGGTGTTTTTCCCTGAAACAAAGTTTGCCAGCATTGGAGTCAGGACAGAAGTATATCAGATGTCCAGACATGAGAGGTTGCTGAGGAAGTACGTGTATGTGTGTAGGTGAGGGTCCAGGGCACTAAAAGAAATCAGAATACTATACCCAGTAAGGGGATCAAGTACATCAGCAAGCACAGCACAAATACGGTGATTTCAACTTTGGGACAGTGAGTGAATCCCAGAAAGAAAAAAGTTAGAAATGACTGTTGAGTTTGTCTTGCTCATTTTAATCCTCCTAATCCATCAGTAGTAGTGAATAAAAGTATACATGGCCTATATTTAAATTTTACATTCTAGCAACTTTCAAGGGGTTTTTGTTAGGAGAACTTTAAAAAGAGCATCGCCCTCCAATATTACTAGCAATATCACATTAATTATTCACCCATTCATGCCACATTTACTAAATACACTGAGAATCTAGAGCTGAGTTAACACAAGTCCTTCTTTCAGGCAGTTCATAATCAAATATAGGGCACAGTCAATGTCATAATATGCATGCCCCAGGACAATAGGCAAACAGAATAAGAACCCTATCTCTATGTTGAGAGCAGATGATTAATCAAAAGTAGCACTGAACTTAATCAGGTCAAGGACCATGGGAGATGTGCCAAGTGAGGAGCAATTTTTTACAAAGTTATAATGAGAGAGAGTTTGCTTGCCCTTCATAAAGCTGAAAATTATCTTATGAATATACAGACACACTGACACAAGGAATACTAGAAGATAAGACTGAGAAGACTGGCTGGAGTCCAATGACTCTGCGTGTGTGAGTGTTAAGTTGCATCAGTCATGTCCAACTATAATGTCACCCAATTTCTCTCCTCAATAAGGCAATTTGAATATGAAAATAATATTGAACCCCTTCCTTTCTTAGAAACAAAATCACTTTCCAAGTTTTAGTATTTTATTATTCAAATAAAATTTCTTACACCATCTCTTACAACCAATCACATATTGAGACATATGTTCAAAAATCACTTTGGAAAGAGCAGGCTCAGGTGAGCCTTCACATACATAGGCCTTGTGTTCTCTTTTATCTATGTCAATATCCTCATCTCCCAATATTCTACTTCCATGCACACTTTCTGCTCTGAAATAGCAACAGACTTGTCATTCCTATGCTGCTGCTGCTGAGTCACTTCAGTCGTGTCCAACTCTGTGCGACTCCATAGACGGCAGCCCACCAGGCCCCCCCGTCCCTGGGATTCTCCAGGCAAGAACACTGGAGTGGGTTGCCATTTCCTTCTCCAATGCATGAAAATGAAAAGTGAAAGTGAAGTCTTTCAGTCGTATCCAACTCTCAGCTACCCCATGGACTGCAGCCTTCCAGGCTCCTCCATCCATGGGATTTTCCAGGCAAGAGTACTGGAGTGGGATGCCATTGCCTTCTCCGTGTCATTCCTATACTCATCATGAATTTAACATTTCTATGTCTTTAATATATATTTATCTCCTTGGAGTGTCTTTGTTTCCCATCTGCAATCTTGTCTTTCATAATATTACTCTTAATAACATTGCTCAATCATCAAAACCATGTGCAAAAATCTTAATTGCAGTTTCATTCCTTGTACATATGTNTGTCATTCCTATACTCATCATGAATTTAACATTTCTATGTCTTTAATATATATTTATCTCCTTGGAGTGTCTTTGTTTCCCATCTGCAATCTTGTCTTTCATAATATTACTCTTAATAACATTGCTCAATCATCAAAACCATGTGCAAAAATCTTAATTGCAGTTTCATTCCTTGTACATATGTTATTGAAGTATATCACAGTGAACTATACTCAGATGTGCATGTCTCTATTCTTCCCACCTTGCACTGTGAGCTTCAAGAGCTTGT
The DNA here is from genome assembly GCA_006410615.1 of Neotragus moschatus. Taxonomy (NCBI): domain Eukaryota; kingdom Metazoa; phylum Chordata; class Mammalia; order Artiodactyla; family Bovidae; genus Neotragus; species Neotragus moschatus. The sequence continues at coordinate 197,977 of SJYA01001558.1, read as the reverse complement.
TCCCCACAGTCCAGCAAGATGATAACTTGCACTAAAGATTTTTAATAACACATTGCTTCCTCAAATATGTTAACTTCTGATACATGTAAAATGCATATAATTTTACCATATATCTCTAAGCCAAAATAAAAACCTGAAGATCTCTCAGTTAGTTTTCATCTGCTTTCTTACATATGGCATTAAAGAATGTAGTTGAATTAGCTTTTAAACCTTATTTGATGTAGAATCTGAAAGGAAAGAGGATGAAGACCACATTTACTAAAAGAAGAGGTTCCAGTCATCCTCTGTAGAGAATTAGAACGCTATCCTCAGAGTGTGAAATTTGGGCTCTAAATCAAACCATGATTCTTATTGGTACATAAAATTAGATAAATCATCATTTGAACTTTTTGAAACTTGCTTTCCTAGTCTACACAAAGAAGATAATTCCTACCTAGTACAGATATGAAAGATCTAGATTAACTTGCTTGAAATTCTCACTCCATAATCCCAATTTCATGGTCTCTCTAATATTTCAGAGAATCACAGTAATGCATTTATGATTTCAAGGACACCCCGCTTTCCAGAACCATAATTGCCTGAATGCTGCTCCTGTGCTGACCCACAATGAGTCAAATTTTTTAAATTTATCACATTTTCCACAACCTGTTAAAATTTCAACCCCCAATCCATGTGTGAAAATAAAACACTTTACTTATTATTTCCAGAAAGGCAAAAGTTAGGCATGCCTGGTCTCTAACATCCACTTTGGTCAGTATATACCTTCACTTCCACTGAGGGTTTCCCTGTTGAGATTTCCCCACCCAGCACTCAGTTTTCTTTCCTTTTAAGTGCTCTGGCTCTGGCCCTTCATGTCCCCTCTCTCCTTTCTGTCTCACTTCACCACTCTTTTGTCCACTTTCAGAAGCAAACCAGTGTAGTCTTTTCCTTTTCTCACCCAAATTGAGTCCCACTCATTTCTTCATCCTAATCTTAGATCTTTGTCAGAGTCTTCTGTACTCCAAGACATTTTACATTTTATCTTTCTCTAAAATGATTTCTGATTCCAATGCTAAGATAATTAAATATTTCCCAACTAACTCCTCTCTTTCTTTCTAAATGTCGAAGCCAGAATAGACTTAGAGAACTTCTAATCCAACTTGGCCTTTTTAAAATTGAGAGATGTTTGGTTAGGATTTGCTGAGGTAAATGGAATATATAGTCAAAAGTTTTATCCTGGTTTCAGGACTCATGTCTTCAACTCATTTTCCCTACCAACTAGTTACTTCTTTTAAAGTAAATATCTTTATTCTGGTATACTGGCCTAGTTGAGACCCATTAATAAATTTTGTAAATCTGAGATTACAGAGAGAGATGGCTAACATCTTGCTCCCATTTACCTCAGCACATGGAACAAGCATCTTCCCTTCTGGCTGATGTGTGCTTCAATATTTAAAGTTGATCTTCAGCACAGACTTTCTTATTAATCTGGCACAGTGCTCAAAAGAAAAAGATCTTATATGTGAAATGGATGGAAAATAGGCCTCTATCTTTGTGAAGAACATACGGACACACACTATACATGATTTCCCTATGGATTAAGCCTGTCTCTGGCCAGCAGTGACCATAGGACTAGGATCCTTCATCCATATCCTTTCTGCTAACAGGACCAGTTACTAGATATGTGACTTTGAACAAATAACTTTTATATCTCAACATTCACACCTATACATGGGGATTTATTTTTCTTTAACACATAATTTATTTATTTCTTCAATCCCCTAAATTTTATTTTGCAAAGTTGATTAAGATGATTTGCAGCTGAACGATTTTCAGAGCAACTGTTTCTAGGTGGCTGCCATCTATAGGGTCGCAAAAAGTTGGACACGACTGAAGCAACTTAGCAGCAGCAGCAGCAGCAACACAGATAAAGAATAATATGAACTGTAAATATATTTTGGAATATTCAGTTTTGAGTATTATATTGCCCTGCTGAATCTTACCATGGAGATTTTAACAGCGTCATTGTGGGGTTCTTTTTTTTTATTTTGTTTTGCTTTACAATACTGTATTCGTTTTGCTATACATTGACATGAATCAGCCACAAGTGTATATAAGCTCCCTATCCCAACCCCCTCTACCCCTCCCGCCCCACACCATCTCTCTGGATCATCCCCGTGCATCAGTCCCAAGCATCCTACATCCTGCANAGGGCGGGGGAGCCTGGTGGGCTGCCATCTATGGGGCTGCAGAGTTGAACACGACTGAAGCGACTTAGCAGCAGCAGCAGCAGGAATATATTCCATGTCTTTCACTAAGATCTGGTTTTTGAGTTGTCATAGACAGACACTATGGGAATAGCCACCCATTCCTAGGTTTTTAAGTTTTTTTTTTAAATGATTGGATATTGTATTTTATTAAATACCTTTTTTTAGTACTTACAGAAAAAACACTATCATATTTTTCTTAGATATATTAATATAGTAAACTATATTAATAGATTTCAATATTGTACCATCTCTGCATTCCTGTAAATGATTTTTTAAATACAAGTTGGATTCTACTGCTAATACTTTGGGCTTCCCTGGTGGCTCAGAGGGTAAAGTGTCTGCCTACAATGTAGGAGACCTGGGTTTGACCCCTGGGATGGGAAGATCCCCTGGAGAAGGAAATGGCAACCCACTCCGGATTTTGGGTGAGACGGATTTGCAGTTTTTCTTTCTTTGCAATATTTGTTGCATTTTAAGATCAATATTATGTTATTTTCATAAAAAGAATCTGGAAGGATATTTTTTCTTTCTGTAGTATAAAATAGTTTTAAAAAATGTAAAGATCTGTCCTTTAAAAGTTTGGTATTATTCCCCTGTAAAACTATTTGGTTCCAGTACTTTATTTTGGGGGAGGGTAGTTCTTTGATAAATTTCCCATTCCTTTTATGGAAAATGGTGAGTTTCTGTCTCTTCTGAATTCACTTTTGGTAATTATATTCTCAGGGAGAACTATGTATTTCACACAAGTATATCTATGGTTACTTTCTTTTTACCTTATTTTGTGTATACATGCCTTTTCCACTGCTCTTTTCCTAAAACTAAGTTAACTAATAATGGTTGATCTATATTTCCTATTTTTCTCCCAAATAACAAATTTAGATTTATTCATTTGTTCTACCATTTTCTATTTTCATATTCATTACTCTTTGCCTTTATCTTTTTCTTTCTTTCAGCTTTACTTAAGCTTGTTTTTTCTTTTCTTCTTGAGTTGCTTGCTTCATTTCAGTTTTTTTGTTTACTAATAAAATTAAAAATAATAAAACATACANAATGGTTGATCTATATTTCCTATTTTTCTCCCAAAGAACAAATTTAGATTTATTCATTTGTTCTACCATTTTCTATTTTCATATTCATTACTCTTTGCCTTTATCTTTTTCTTTCTTTCAGCTTTACTTAAGCTTGTTTTTTCTTTTCTTCTTGAGTTGCTTGCTTCATTTCAGTTTTTTTGTTTACTAATAAAATTAAAAATAATAAAACATACAGTTTAAAGATGATTTTTTCTCTTAGCATTGCCTTTTTTGTATCACATATATTCTGGTATGTAGTGTTTCATTATTATTATTTTCTAGATACACTACAATTTTTGCCTGAATTTCCTCTTTGACTCAAAAGCTATTAAGCAGCATAAAAACGTCCAGGTGGTAGAGACTTTTTGTTCTCTGTGTCTGTTACTTATTTCCAGTTTTACTTCACTGTGTTCAGAGAATGTTGACTGATCTATTTGTAGTTTTTAGAATTCATCTAAGTTTTGGGGTTTATTTGTGGCTTATCATCCTGTCAACTTTTGTGAATATTCCATGAGCACTTCAGGAAGGTGCAGATTTTTTTTATACATACATTTCTTTTAAAAATGTTGATACTATATTATTTGGTAATTGGTATTCAAAACTGTTATATTTTTAATAGACTCCCCCTCCAGCAAGCTCTCTGTATTGAATATATTTCTTATGCATCTCTTGATAATTCTCTACTCTTCTCTGCTTTGTGTCGATATTATAGTGCCATACTTAGTCTTGTTTAGTGCTTTTTGCTGCAAATTCAATGATGTCTGATATTAAACTCATGGTTTTTTTTGTAGGGGTACATTTGCTTAGTATACCTTTGCCCTTCCTTTTATTTTCAACTTTTCTGAATCACTTTGTTACAGTTTCTTGAATATAGAATTTTGTTTTGCAATCAAATCTGTGTTTTTTAAATGTTTTAACAGGTAAGTTTAGGACACATTTATTAATGTGACAGATATAGTTATTTTTAGTAATATTATTTCAAGGTATACACTGTTTTCATAAATTTTGAAAAATCACAGTATAGTGTAAATTTGTCTGCTCTATTACGTTTTTCTTGTCATAATTAGAAAGGTTTGTATTTGTTCTAGTGGTTTTCTTTACAATTCCATGTTTATAATTCCTGTAAGTTATTTATTAATATCCATTAATGAGCTATGAAAATCTCCACTATACAATCATAAAATTTGTACACTTCCTTTTCTTACTCTCCCTACCCTCCTCAATTATAGTTTATTATATTATCTTTGGGCTTCCAAGGTGGCTCAGTTCTGAAGAATCTGTCTCAATTGTAGGAGATGCAGGTTTGATCCCTGGGTCAGAAAGATCCTCTGGAGAAGGAAATGGCAACCCACTCCAGTATTCTTGCCTGGGAAATCCCATGGACAGAGGAGCCTACTGGGCTACAGTCCTTGGGGTTGCAAAGAGTTGGCCACAACCTAGCGACTAAACAGCAGCAACATATTATCTGTATTGGAGTTATCTTTATATTACTTTATATAATACATTCCCATTATTTGCCACTTTTAAATGATTCTATTGAAGATCATCTAGTAAGGCTAAGAAAATAAATGTAATAGCCAAATTACAGTGCTACTGATCTTCGAATACCATTGTGGATCTTATATGATTTAAATAACTTCTTTGCTCTCAAAAAAAAAAAAAGGTAGAAGAATTGATAAAATCTTCACAGTAATGGAATTCTTTTGAAAATCTTTGAGAGATTAATCATTTTAGAATTTATTTATATTAACAGCACAATGGATATAAAAGGAATTCTAATATTTTAATTATGAATCCTTTGACAAGATTCTTCATGAAAAGTTCACAATTATTTTATTATACTTATAAGTCAAATATGAGGAGATAAATTGAAGTGTTCAACTTAGGCAAGACTCCCTACCTGTTCTCTTTCTCCATTTATATTTTGAGCTAACTCTGCAGATAGAAAATGTCAGATACTTAGATAGGTCAGAGAAAATGGTTTTAAACAAAGATTGGACTCTTCTATACATAAGGTGAGCTTCCCAGGTGGCCCAGTGGTAAAGAATCCACCTGCCAACACAGGAATCGCAGGAGACATGAGTTCGATTCCTGGTTGGAAATGATTCCTGGAGGAGTAAATGGCAACTCATTCTAGTATTCTTGCCTGGGAAATCCCACGGACAGAGGAGCCTGGCGGGCTACAGTTCATGGCGTCACAAAGGAGTTAAGACACGACTGAGCATGAGCATGCACACAGGGATACACAAGGTAATGGCATTGCTTCAGTGATTTTCTTGAGCTTTTGACCATGGTTGAAATTATCGATCTTCTGGAAGGAAATTTTGACTTCCAATTTTTCCTGAATTACTAGTCAGTGGTTTTTAGCCTAGAACTGTATGTCTTTCCTAATAGAGTGATTAAGAGATCAAGGGATTCACCTAGAGACAAATGTATTGAGTACCAGAGGCATAGAACATAGTCACTAGAAGAAGGAAATAAAAATCCTTTTACCTTTGTTTGGGACATAAGCTCATTTCCCAGAAGCTTCCTATGCTGGATATTTTCTATTTGCCCTTCCAGACCACTCTCAACTTTTCTCTACCCCTGTTGCCTGACAGAAGATAGATATTACAGCCAAATGTGGTCATGGGACAGACATGCACAAGGAAAATGGCACAGTAGAACATACTTGTCATATGGGTCATATGGCTGTAAACATCACTATCACTTTCACTGTGTCCGCAGTGTGCTTGTACGAAACTCCAGTTGTATGGAGTGAGAATTTTACATTTTGTTTAGTCATTCACCAGTTAATACACATTTGCAGCTCTGTTGTCTAGTGGGTACAGATTTAAGATTGCTGTCTTCTTGGACGTTCCTGGCAGTCCAATGGTTAAGAATCTGCCTGCTAATGCCAGGGACATAGGTTTGATCCCTGGTCTGGGAAAATTCTGCCTGCTGTAACTAAGCCCATATTGAGCCCGCATTCTAGAGCCTGTGAGCCACAGCTACTGAAGCCTGTGAGCCTTGAGTCCGTGCTCCACAACAAGAGAAGCCACCACAATGAGAAGCCTGTGCGCTGCAACTAGAGAATAGTCCCTGCTTGCTGCAACTAGAGAAAGTCCATGAGTAGCAATGAAGCCCAAAATAAGTAAGTATTAAAGAAAAAAGATTTCTGTCTTCTTGTAGGATTGACTCTTTTTCTTCTTTTGGAAATTAAAAAAAATTATAGTTGATATACAGTGTTGTGTTAGATTCAGGTGTATAGCAAAGTGAATCATATATATTATTACAAGATATTGAACATAGTTCCCTAGCTACACAGTAGTGGGACTGCTGAATCATATGGTAGCTATTTTTAGTTTTTTAAAGAACCTCCATACTGTTCTCTATAGTGGCTAAACCAATTTACATTCCCACCAAAGTGTAGGAGGGTTCCTTTTTCTCCACAACCTCTCAGCCATTTATTACTTGTAGATTTTTTTGATGATGGCCATTCTGACTGGTGTGGTGATACCTCACCACAGTCATTCGTATTTGCATTTCTCTAATAATTAGATTATTGAGCATCTTTTCCTGTGCTTGTTCATCTATATGCCTTCTTTGGAGAAATGTCTTATTTAGGTCTTTTGCCCATTTTTCACTTTATTTTTTTATATAGAACTGTTTGATATTGAGCTGTTTGTATATTTTGGACATTAAGCCCTTGTCAGTCACACAGTTTCCAGTTTCTCCCATTTTGCAGGTTGTCTTTTCATTTTGTTTATGGTTTCCTAGTTTGATTAGGTCTCATTTATTTGTTTTTGCCCTTATTTCTTTTCCTTTGGGAGACTGACCTAAGAAAACATGGCTGCAATTTACTTCAGAGACTGTTTTGCCTATGTTCTCTTCTAGGAGTTTTATGTTGCCATGCTTCATATTTTAAGTCTTTAAGCTATTTTGAGTTTACTTTTACATATGGTGTGAGGGAGTTTTCTAACTTTATTGGTTTACACTTGGCTGTCCAGCCTTTCCAAAACCACTTGCTAAAGACTCAGTCTTTGCTCCATTGTATATTCTTGCTTCCTTTGTTGAAGATTAATTGCCTGCAGTTGTGTGGGCTTATTCCTGAGCTGTCTGTTCTGTTCCATTAATCCATATGTCTGTTTTTGTGCCAGTTCCATGGTTTTGTTTGTTTGTTTACACCACGTGGCATGTAGGATCTTCCCATGCCCCCTGCAGTGGGAGCGTGGAGTCTTAACCACTGGACCACCAGGAAGCCCCATGCTGTTTTGATTCTTGTAGTTTTGTAATGTTTTCTGAAGTCTTGGGTTGGGGGATGGTTATGCCTCCAGTTTTGTTTTTTATCCTCAGGATTGATTTGACAGTCCTAGGCCTTTGGATTCCCTATAAATTTTAGGATTATTTATTCTAGTTCTGTGACTCTTTTATCACTGTATGTGTGTGTGTGCTCAACTGCTCAGTCATGTCTGACTTGTTCAACCCCACGGACTGTAGCCCACCAGGCTCCTCTATCCATGGAATCTTCCAGGCCACTGGAAAGAGGGAGTGCCACTTTCTACTCCAGGGGATCTTCCCAACCTAGCAATCAAATCTGCATCTCTAGCATCTCCTGCATTGGCAGGTGGATTCTTTACCACTAGTGCCACCTAGGAAGCCATATTTTATTAGGTGTACTGTTCTGATTGTTACCATGGAATATCTTTCCCCATCTTTTTACTTTCAACCTACTTTTATTGTGTTTGAAGTTGGTTTCTTGTAGATAGAATATAGTTGGATAACCCCTCCATTTCCACCAATCTCTATTTATTGCCACATTGAATGGCTTGGGGGATCCTAGTTCCCTGAGCAGGGACCAAACTTGACCTCTTAGCAATGGAAGCACAGAGTCTTAACCACTGAACTGTCAGGGAACTCTCTCTTTCAATTGGTTAATTAAAACTGTTTACATTTAATATAATTATTGGTATGTCAGCCTATCAGGTGTTTTGAGGCTTTTTTTGCTTTCTGTTTGTTCCCTCAGGTTTTCATTTCTCTGTTTTCTTTTACCTTTGGATTACTTGACTACTTTCTTAAAATTCCATTTTGATTTATCTATAGTGCTTCTGAGTGTGTCTCTTTACATAGATTTTTTAAATGGTTGTTTTAAGTGTTACATTATACATACATACATCTTTATCACAGTATACTGTTGTCAATATTTTATCATTTTGAATGAAGTGTAAGAACCTTAATTTTCTTAAGTCCTTTTATCCTCCCATTTATAATATAACTCTCCTAAGTAGTTCCTCTATATACACTAACAACCATATCAGACAATGTTATAATTTTTCTTTCAACTGTCAAATATAATTTAGAAGATTCTGTAGAAAATCGATTACATTTATCTATATTTTAATTCTTTCTATTTTTTCTTCCTTTGGATATTCCAAGAGCCTGTATAATTTCCTTTTTGTTCCAGGAACCCCCTTTAGTCATTCTGATAAGGTAGGTCTGTTGGTGACAAACTCTCTTAGCTTTCCTTCATCTGAGAATATCTTGATTTCTGAATCATTCCCTAATTCCCTATTGGACAGAGTTCTACATTAGCAGTTCTTTTCTTTCAGCATTTGAAAAATGTGACACTTCTTCTGGCCTTTGTGGTTTCTAATGAAAGAAATCTATTACTTGAATTGTCTCTCCCTTATAGGTAAGGTGTCAGTGTCCTGCTCTCAAGAATTTTTTCCTTGTCTTTGTGTCAAGGATTTTAATTATGATGTGTCTTAGAATGATTTCTGTAGCCTCTTGAGTCTTTAGATTTATAACTCTTGCCAATTTGGGGAAATTTTTAGTGATTATTTCTTTAAATATTTTTCTAGTCCCACCCTCCTCTTTCTCTTTCCTCTTGGACTGTGATAGTATATTAGCTTTTTCTTATAGTCTCACAGATCCCTGAGGCTTTGTAAATTTTTTTTAAGTCTCTTTTCTGTTTCTATTTTCAAGTTCCTTTGACTTCTTCATTTTGCTGTTGAACCTGTCTATATAGTAGATTTTTTGTTTTTAAAATTGAGTATTGCATTTTTCAGTTCTAAACTTTCTATCTGTTTTTTCTTTATATTTCTATTTCTTTGGTGTGACTTTATGTTTTTCCATTTAAGCATGTTCATAACTGCTTGTTGGAACATTTTTATGACGGCTGCTTTGAAATCTTTTTCAGATAATTCTAACATCTGTGTTATCTCAATGCTTGTTGTCTCATTTAAGTTTAGATTTTTCTGTTTCTTGATAATCATGGAAGTTTTTTTTTTTTTTAATTGTATTCTGGACATTTTGGGTATTATGCTGTAAGAATGAATCCTGTTTAACTCTTCTGTTTTAACAGGACTTTTTTGTCACTGCACCAGTGAAGGAAGTGGTTTCCACATAATTATTGCCAGGTTGGGGTGTGACTCTATTTGGTCTCTAATTATATCCAAGAAGGGAGAGTGTCCTGTTATCTCTGGGTGGGGGTGGAAGTTCAGGTTCCTCATATGCCCCCCAATGACACTCTGGGAATAGAGAAGCTTCATTAACATTATACATTTCACTAGGAAGAAAGTCCTGTAACTTCTGGCTTCCCACTAGGCTTTCACTGACACCACTCTGCCTTGGAGGCAAAAAGTTGCCTCACTGTCATACCCCACGTGGCCTCCACTCTGCCACCTCCAATACCACCTCAATAGGGAGGGGGTGAAATAGTTACCCTGTTAAAGTTGAATGGGTTGAGGGGAGTCCAGGCTACCATATGGCTGCATGGACACTATGTGGGAGGAGGTCTTATTCACACTAGGTAGGAATCAAAGTCCTGGCTTTCCACTGAGTCTTTTCTGACTATCCCAACAGCAAGGCTGTCTTAGGAAGGAAGGGAATTTACTAGAACCTCTGAAGTCTTTTGGGTGGGTGGCGGAAGCAAGAATACTGGAGTAGGTGGCCATTCCCTTCTCCAAGGTATCTTCCCGCTGAATCATGGAAAAAGGAAGAGAATTCCAGAAAAACATCTATTTCTGCNACTGAACTGAAGTCTTTCCCATCTCTGAGACTCTGAACTTTGTAAAGGGGAGGAAGTAAAAAATTGAGTTTGTTTGAGTAGGAAGAGTTTTCTATGTGTGAGGGAGCTTGGTAAAAGCATTGCCCTTAGTCCATCCTTTGCCTTCTAAAATTAGGGGGAGTTTCACCTGAGTCCTGTGTAAAAAATATTTTCATGTTTCTGAGCAAAAAACTAGAACCTGGGTCAAAAGATAAGTTTTAGAAATTAAAGGGTGGTAGAGTAACCATAGACTTCTGAAGAAATTTAGGGATTTATTTCCTTGTGCTTACATTTCCAAGGGGGATGAGAGAGGTCAGCTGCTTACATTCCAAAGGACTGTAAATGCCAAGATTTCTCTCTCTCAGGAGTGGAGGTGGGGGGCAAGACATGGCTTGTTTATACTCTCATATTAATAATTTTGGGGTTCTTTTCCTTCAGTACAAATCCCCTGTGTGTAGGATGATATGAGGCTCTCATTGTGTTGCCTGTGAGTTATGGGTATGGGGAGTGGGCACAGTTACTGCTTTGAGTAATAATAATTGATCCCTGTTCCAGAACGCTCACCTCTACTTTCAGTATAAAATGAACAAGTATAGATACACTCACCACAAAAGGGAGGATGCACTCGTGCTGATTTTGTACGATGTATAAGCTGAAGAGAGGGATGCGGCTGGGGCCCATCAAGCTGCAGGCTAGAGAGAAAAAGTTCTGCAGAGCCTCACAGAGGTTGGAGCAGACGTCAGCCCAGGATGGTAGAGCAATGTGCACAATGAGAAGCCTTGGAGGTTGCTGGTACATCTGTGTGGGATTAGAGGGCCTTTTACTAGCTATTTGCCCATGATACATGGCAGCCAGACCAGAGGTGGAACTGTAGCCACCACTGAGATATTCTCTGCACCTGTAAGGAAGAAAAGAGAAATCACTGGTTTTCATAAAACTGAAGGTTGAAACAATGAACAAANGGAGGTTGCTGGTACATCTGTGTGGGATTAGAGGGCCTTTTACTAGCTATTTGCCCATGATACATGGCAGCCAGACCAGAGGTGGAACTGTAGCCACCACTGAGATATTCTCTGCACCTGTAAGGAAGAAAAGAGAAATCACTGGTTTTCATAAAACTGAAGGTTGAAACAATGAACAAAGATCTAGCGGACTAAGCTCAGAAAGAAGTCAAACCAGGTGATGACTCAAGTTTCTCTGCTGCTGCTGCTAAGTTGCTTCAGTCGTGTCTGACTCTGTGTGACCCCATAGACGGCAGCCCACCAGGCTCCCCCGTCCCTGGGATTCTCCAGGCAAGAACACTGGAGTGGGTTGCCATTTCCTTCTCCAATGCATGAAAGTGAAAAGTGAAAGTGAAGTTGCTCAGTTGTGTCCAACCCTCAGCGACCCCATGGACTGCAGCCCACCAGGCTCCTCTGTCCATGGGATTTGCCAGGCAAGAGTACTGGAGTGGGGTGCCATTGCCTTTTCCTCAAGTTTCTCTAGGCTATCCTAATGTTAACAGCTGCCAAGGTATCTAGATGTTTGCCTGTAATGTAAGGCTGAGGATGATTAGCAATGTTGAATGGAACTAATCAAAGTCAAACTACAGTCTCAATGTAAGCTATCTGCTCTCATGAACTTTGTTTCTTTACTGGCACTGTACTGTAGTATAATTTGTCTCTCTGACTGCCTCTCCCACTGTATTGTGAGCTTTCCAAGGATAGAGAAATTACCAATTCTATGTATCAGAGCTTAGCAAAGTGTTTATTTTGTAATAGTGATTCTTAAAAATGAAAACATAACTACATTTTCACCCTCCAAGACTCACTCAAAACCCTTTATGGCTTGATCTTCAGTTTTATTGGAGGCTATTCTTTACCTTAAGTTTAAAACAAGTATATCATCAATTTCAGTGCATTTGCTCATGCTGTTTTCTCTACCTGCAACAGCCCTGCCTTTTTTCTTTACTGGCTACTTAGACTTATCCCCCGGGCTCAGATTTGGAAAGGAGAACAAATGAAAACTTGGAACAAACATTAGCAATGAGAAGGGAACATCGATACAAATACTCAAACATGGAAAAGGTTACAAAAGGATATAATGAACAACTTCATAGCAGTAAGTTTAGTAAAACGGACAAATTTCTAGGAAACCGTATTTAACAAACACTAAATCAAAAAAAATTTAGAAAACATAAATAGTTCATAACCAGTGAAAAAATGTAATTGGTAGTCAAATATGTTCCAATGAAGTAAACTACAGGACCACATAATTCCACTGATGAATTCCATATTACTCTCAAAGATCAAGAATTTCAAACAGATTCTTGCAGAGCACAGGAGAACATCACTCATTTTAGTAGGTTAGCATAACTTTTGGTACCCAAATCAGATCATTTTTTATAAGAAAAAAAATTATAGGACAATCTCATCCATGAACTTAGATGTAAGAATCCTAAGCAAATTGAAAAAATCAATATATAAAAGGATAACACATCATAACCAAGCTGGGTTTATCTCAAGAACATAAGGTCGACATAACATTAGAAAAAGTCACTGTAATTTATCACATTATGAGATTAAATATTATATGATCATCTCAATAGGTGCAGGAAAACAACATTCATACATGATAAAGAATCAACCTCATAAACTAGGAGTAGACAATAGGAATAATCTGATAAAATGTTTATAAAAACAAGCAAATGCAGAAGGCTTGGGACTGATGAGTGGGGATGACCTGGAGGGATGGTGTGGGGAGGGAGGGGGAAGGGAAGGGGTCCAGATTGGGAACTCAGGTACACTTATGGCTGATTTATGTCAATGTATGGCAAAATGAGTACAGTACTGTAAAGCAAAACAAACTAAAAAATAAAAATTAAAAAAAAAACAAGCAAATACAGTTCTTAATGTTGATGCTGAAAGTTTTCAAAGACAAGGAGGCTGCTATCATCACTTCAACACAGTCATGAAGGTAGCAATAAGGCAAGACAAATAAACTTGGTACATTAAAAAAAAAAGGCCCTGCAATGGAAGAAATAAAACTGTCACGTTTGCCAAGATGATATGCTTGATTGTTCATACAGAAAATCTAAAAGAATATACAGATTTTATAATTTCATAATTTTCCCCAAAGCTCTCATCTTTTATTAAATTTTATTCTTAGAGATGGGCTTCCCAGGTGGCTTAGTGGTAGAGAATCCACCTGCCAAGAAAATCGACTGAATATTCATTGGAAGGACTGATGCTGAAACTGAAGCTCCAATGCTTCGGCCACCTGATGTGAGGAGCTGACTCACTGAAAAAGACCCTGATGCTGAGGAAGACTGTGGGCAGGAAGAGACGGGGTTGATACAAGATGAGATGGTTGGATGGCATCACTGACTTAATGGATTTGAGTCTGAGCAGAGCCTGGTGTGCTGCAGTCCATGCAGTCACAAAGAATCGGACTAACTTAGCGACTGAACAACAAAGGAAGGAGTGTGGGTTTAATCCCTGGGTTGAAAAGATCCCTTGAAGAAGGAAATGGCAACCCACTCAATATTCTTGCCTGGGAAATCCCATGGACAGAAGAGACTGGTAGGATACAGTCCATGAGGGTTGCAAAAGAGTCAGATGCGCTCTTGTGTGCTAGATCAAGTGTGCTAGATTCTTATTGTTCAATTGTGTCCAACTCTTTGCAACCCCATGGACTGCAGTATGCCAGGCTTCCCTGTCCTCCACTATCTCCCAGAGTTTGCTCAAACTCATGTCCATTAAGTCCATCAAGCCATCCAACCATCTTATCCTGGGTTACCCCCTTCTCCTCCTGTCCTCAATCTTTCCCAGCATCAGGGTCTTTTCCAATGAGTCTGCTCTTCACATCAGGTTCTCAATAGTTATCTACTGTATACAGTATCTATAGTGTATCTATAGTGTATATATTTCAATCCCAATTTCCCAATTTCTCACCCCACAGTCAGTTTTAGACTGTACAATTCCAAAACTGTTCTTTAAATGAAGTAAAAGGCCACTTTCTTCCTTGTATCATCAAACGCAATAAATTAATGCATCTAATGCATTTGGGCATGGTTCTAAGTAGCATCTGACTATTTCTATCTTATCTTATCCTATATTCTCCACTTTTGATAAGAATGCCCACTTATTGATATTCCTCTGTAAACAGGTTAAATCTGGGCCTTGAACCACCAAAAGCCATCAAGTTACTCCCTTACCAAAAAACCTTTCAATGGCCTCCACATACATTTGGAACAAAATCTGAAATCTCTACCCTGGCTCCAAAATTCTGCAGGTATCTTCCTCTCAACTCTCTAATTTCATACCATGAGACACCCCGCCAACCCCTTCCCCTGCTCCACCCTCCTTGCCCTTACCGGCACCCTTCACCTCCCCAAGGCGGTTGGCCCTTTGCTCTGGATCCTGCCCTTGGATATTCTCTTTTGAGTAGTCCCCTCTTTAACCCTACTCATCCGTTAGGTCTCAAACTTCAGGTCTTTATAGCTTAGGACCCTTTAATAAGCCCCTATAAAAGCACTTGTAACTTCTATATTGGACACTTTATGTGTTATGAGTCAATGGTTCTCCCTCCCCCCTGGGCTGCATTAAAAATTTTATGATCCTAAAATGAGGGTTCATTTTAAAAGACAGAGAAGGCAATGGCAACCCACTCCAGTACTCTTGCCTGGAAAATTCCAGGGACAGAGGAGCCTGGTAGGCTGCAGTCCATGGGGTCGCGACAAGTCAGACATGACTGAACAACTTCACTTTCACGCACTGGAGAAGGCAATGGCAACCCACTTCAGTACTCTTGCCTGGAAAATCCCAGGGATGGCGGAGCCTGGTGGGCTGCCGTCTACGGAGTCGCACAGAGTCGGACATGACTGAAGCGATTTAGCAGCAGCAGCATTTAAAAGAAAAAAAGAATTAAACATTTTCGTAGGCCCTCAAATTTAATTCCCCTACCCTTGTAAGAAAAACCAAACCAAACCGAACCCCTTTTCTTTGACCCAAAGGTTTCACTGTTTCCTATTGATTTACAAGAAGTTAATATATTTTCCTGCCCCCCTCCCACTCACAGTGTCTTGGGCTGTCAGCAGGGCACCTAGCCCCCAGGCGCGGGAGGGTCAGCAGAGGAGGAGACTCGGCTCTGCCCGCCCTGTCAGACCCGCGAGCGGCAGGCGGCTTCAGACACGCGTCTGACCTGGGCCTCCGGGCGGCAGGCTTCCCTGGCAGCTGACCGGGTCTGCCTGCCGACACCCTGTGAGGGCAGGCCCGAGCTCAGCCCAAGCCTTTCCTGCGAAGCGCTGCCCGCAACCCGGCTCCCAGCTTTTGGTCCTCTACCCTGTTCCCACACCTGCAGAGAAGCCCCACTTCGTGAAGGCAAAGATCCGGCTACCGGAGCCTTCCGGCCGTCGGCGTGCCCCACCGCTTCTGAGGGCGCCCCCCTCAGGCTGGGCGGCTCACTGCTGACGCCTCCTCAGGGTCCGCTTGAGGCTGCTCTCGGGATCGCAGTCTTCAAAGGCTGCACCAGGGTTAGCAGCTCTTCTTAGGCGTTTAGGTAGAGTTTCGGATTTGTGTTGAGAATATTATGCCAAACCCGACACTTCCTCAAGCTACTGCTACCCCATGAAACTCCAGCGGTATCCCAATCTTATTCCTGGGTTCACTCATTGACTCTGTCACTCTTTTTCCAACTTTATTGAGATATGTGATTGACATCCAGTATTGAATACGATTAAAGTATACAGCATAATGGTTTAACTTACATACATCACGAAACGCTTACCACAATAAATTTACTGAATATCCATCCATCATCTCACATAGATACACAATTAAAAAAACATTTTTTCTTGTGATGAGACCTCTTAGGATTTACGCTCTTTAACAACTTTCATATATAACACAGAGCAGTGTTATTTACATTGTACATTATATCCCTGCTGCTACTGCTGCTGCTAAGTCGCTTCAGTCGTGTCTAACTCTGTGCGACCCCATAGACGGCAGCCCACCAGGCTCCCTTGTCTCTGGGATTCTCCAGGCAAGAACACTGGAGTGGGATGCCATTTCCTTCTCCAATGCATGAAAGTGAGAGGCGAAAGTGCAGTTGCTCAGTCGTGTCCGACTCTTTGCGACCCCATGGACTGCAGCCCACCAGGCTCCTCTGTCCATGGGATTTTCCAGGCAAGAGTACTAGAGTGGGGTGCCATTGCCTTCTCGCACTATATTCTCCCTAGTACTTATATTATAACTGGGATTTTGTACTTTTTGATTGCCTTCATCCACCCCAACCTGCCTCTGTTTCTGGTAACCACAAATCTGATCTCTTTACTCTGAGTTTTGTCTGTGTTTTTGAAGTATAATTGACCTTTAAAATTATGTTAGTTCCTGTTAGACAGCATAGTGATTTGGTATTTCTATACACCATTTCTGAATATCATATACATATTTCTGAATATCACAATGCATCGTTAATTTGTCACTGTACAAAGATATTACATAGTTACTGACTATATTTCCACACTGTACATTTCATACCTGTAACTAATTTATTTTGCAACTAGAAGTTTGTACCTGTTACTCACCGTCACCTATTTCATTCCATTGTTCTGTCTATACTCTGTTTCGCTATGGTTGACTGTTTTTTTTAGATTCCACATATAAGTGAAATCATAAAATATTGTAATTGTCTCACTCATTTCACTTTAGCCTAACACTGTCTAGGTGCAACCATGTTGTTGCAAGTGGCGAGATTTCATTAATTTAATGGTTGAGCAGTACTCTATTGTATGCATGTGCGTGAGTGTGTGTGTGTGTGCGTGCTAAACTGCTTCAGTCGTGTCAGACTCTATGCGACCCAGTGGACTGCAGCCCCCCAGGCTCCTATGTCCGTGGGATTCTCCAGGCAAGAGTACTGGAGTGGGTGGCCATGCCCTCCCCAGGGGGATCTTCCTGATCCAGGGATCAGACCCAGGCCTCTTACATCTACTGCATTGGCAGGCAGGTTCTTACCACTAGCACCACCTGGGAAGCTCCATATATGTGCATATGTATTTGTAAATACACGTATATCACATCTGCTTTATCCATTCATCTACTGATGGGCTCTTGGGTTGCTTCCATATCTTGGCTATTGTAAATAATGCTGTAGTGAACATAGAGTTGCATGTATCTTTTCTAATCAGTGTTTTCATTCTCTTAAGACAAATATACAGGAGTGGAATTCCTGAATTCTATGGTAGTTCTATTTATAATTTGTTGAGGAATCTCCATGCTGGTTTCCATAGTGCCTGCACCAATTTAAATTCTCACCATCAGTGTATGAGGGTTCCCTTTTCTCCACACCCTTGCCAACACGTTATTTCCTGTCCTTTTGATAATAGCCATAGTGACAGATGTGAGGTGACATCTCATTGTGATTTCAATTTGTGTTTCCCTGATATTAATAATCTTGACCATCTTTTCATGTCCCTGTTGCCCATCTATCTGTATGTCTTCTGAATTAATAAAGTGGACTTATGAACATGCTCTTGGAACTGAACTTGTTCATATGTAGTGGACTTACTATAGTTCTTAGTGTATAGAAATGCAATTGATTTCTGTATATTAATTTTGTACCCTGAAACTTTACTGAAATATAAAAGTGGGCTTATCATATATGGCCTTTATTTTGTTGAGATTTGTTCCCTCTATATTCATTTTGATGAGTTTTTAAAAACAATTTATTTTTTGTTTTTATTTTATTATTTTTGATTAGTTTTTATCATGAATAGATGTTTACTTTCTTTAAAACTTTTTCTGCATGAGATGATCATATGCTTTTTATTCTTCAATTTGTGAATTTGGTGTATCACATTGATTAAGTTGTGAGAATTGAATCCCATTTGATCATGGCATATGAGCTTTTAAATGTATTATTGAATTTAGTTTCCTATTATTTCACTGAGGATTTTTGCATCTATGTTCATCAGTGATATCGGCCTATAATTTTCTCATTTTTTGGTGATATCTTTGTCTGGTTTTGGTATCAGGGTGATGCCTGCTTTGTAGAATGAGTTTGAAAGCATTTTTTCTTCTGAAATTTTTTTGAACTAGTTCTCTAAATGTTTGGTAGACTCTCCTGTGAAGCCATTTGGTCCTAGACGTCTGTTAACTCTTCTCTAAATGTTTGGTAGAAGGAAGCCATTTGGTCTTAGACTTTTGTTTTGTAGGAGTTGTTTTATTATTGATTCAGTTTCATTACATAATTGATCTGTTCATATTTTCTGTTTCTTCCTGTTTACTCTTAGAAGATTGTACATTTCTAGGAATTTGTCTATTTCTTCTAGGTTGCAGAGCCTTTGCAATCTGTCACTGGGGGTCCTGGAATGACAAGTCCAGCCCAATTCGGAGGTAGACCGCCCACCTAACCCTGGGTGTAGCTCTCCCTCTGTCTGGGTTGGGTTTTTCCTCTTAGTCCAGCCTCTTCCACGCAACTCCTTTGAGGGAGGAGAAAATTAGCCCAATCATTGGTCTCTTCTTGAAGGGGTGGAGCCAGGTTGCTTTGTGACCGGCAGCCGCAGGCCCAACCGAACCAAGGGGATCTGAGTGGGCTGTTCAGCTGCTGAGCGAGGCTGCGGGGCGCGCCACACCCCGGTGGCCAGGAGGTGGCAAAAATGCCGGGCTCTGTCGCTCCGCTGCTCCCGCGCCTGCGGCCCTCCCNGATTCTTATCCACTGGACCACCAGGGAAGTCCTAGATCAGAGTTTTGAATGCTGATACGTGTTTAGATTTGACTCAAACAGAACACATGCTTAAGGGTGAAAGAAAGGAACAATTTGTGAAATACGTAGTATGTGTCAGATGCTTCCACATAGATTATCTCTTTTGATTTCCAATAACACTGGATGGTGGTGTTTACAGGCGAGCAAAGTGAGGCTCAGAGCAGGCAGGTAACATACGCAAGATCAGACACCTGGTAAGAGAAAGAACCACATTTAAACTTGGGCTGAAACTGTGGGTAGAATATATTTCTGAAGTACATTCTCTTCTTGTCCACACTACTGTCTACTTCTTTGGGTAGAATCAGGTTGGGATCAAGGGTGGTGGGAGAGAGAGGAAATAGTCTACTAATGTGTTGGTAAGAAGAATGAGACATCTCCCTTCTAAGTAAAAAGAAGTTACTGTTAAGTAACAATAGTTTGCACCTGATGCGAACAGCTGACTCACTGGAAAAGACTGATGCTGGGAAAGATTGAAGGCAAGAGAAGAAGGAGGAGGAGAGGGCGGCAGAGAACGAGATCGTTAGATAGCATCACTGATTCAATGGACAGGAACTTAGATGAACTCTGGGAGACGGTGAGGGACAGAGAGGCCTGGAGTGCTGCAGTCTATGCGGTGGCAGAGTCGACTTAGCGACTGAACAACAATTAAGTAATTATGTTTTTAAAAAAGGAGATTTAGAGAGGAAAGTACTCATACCTTCTAAAGGTATTTTTCAATTATGTATCATGTTGCTATGAATGGAAATAAATATTGGGTTGGCCAAAAAGTTCATTTGGGTTTTTCATAACCAGCGTATGGGAACCCGAATGAACTTTTTGGCCAATCCAATATTAAATAGACTTAATATTTATGCTGTTTTAATAAACTGTTTTATAGAAAAAGCATACTTTATTGTGTGCCTCATCAGTTATCTGTCCCTGAGGAAATTAGATGGTTGGCCTATCAAGTGTTTGTTTTAGCCCTTAAGGCTGCTAAATAAATGGTTCTTGGAAGAAAGCAGAAAATTGGCCCCTTTGGCTTTGCATTTGTGGACCTAACTGTTAGGAAGTGATGGCTGATATCGCATTTCACTCTCATTCTCTGTTCCTGCTAGAGGCTGACTCCTATCTCACCCGGTTCACCATCCCTCAGACGTACAATTACTCAGTTCTCCTTGTGGATCCTGCTTCTCACATGCTTTATGTCGGCGCCCGGGACACGATCTTCGCTGTATCCCTGCCCTTTTCAGGGGAGAGACCTCAAAGGGTGAGAGATGAGAGTGGGGAGGACCTCAGACTCCAGAGCATGTGATTGGGTCCTTGGTTTTATGGCATATGAGGGAGGGCATGGTGGTAGGAGGGGGAATGCTGGGTGAAAAAGAATAAGCACAGACAATCAACTTCATTGCTTCCGCTGAGGGTAACTGGGGGGTCATGGTGACTGCAGAGGCTAGGACGGAGGTTCATGATGATGCGGAGGAGGCCATAGTGACCAGGGTTCGGGCAGCAGTGGGCAGACGACTCATTAACATCACATTCCTCTGGAGCAATAGCTTTCAGACTTTTTGGATCATCCCTTAGGAAGAAATATCAAAAGAAAACTTTGGAAACAATATTTACTCTCCTACATGTGGTACATTCTGACGTATTCTATTTCATTAAAAATAATGTTGGTTGAGATTTCACTGCTCATTAACGGGTGGACACCTCCAGTATGAAAAGCAGAGCTCTGTGGTTGGGAGAGGGGGTTCTGTCTCTGAAGTTCCCAAGTTGATGGAGGCTGTGGAATTGTGTCACCTACCCTGATTTGGGAGGGATTTGGGTGAGAATGTGGGGGAAATGGTCACTCTTCCTTTCCAGATTGACTGGACGGTGCCTGAGGCCCACAGACAGAACTGTAGGAAGAAAGGCAAGAAGGAGGTAGGTATAAATCCAGGCCCTGTCCTGGGTGTCAGCTGAGGCCTTGGTCCAGCCTCCATAATGCTCCCATCCCAGTGGACCCAGGCAAGGACTCTAACACCATACCCCGGGCTGCATATAACTGTCGTAACCCTACCTTTCCTTGTATCTGCTGCTTCTGATTCTAACCATCTCTGACCCCTAGGACGAATGTCACAATTTTGTCCAGATTCTCGCCATTGCCAATGCCTCTCACCTCCTCACTTGTGGCACCTTCGCTTTTGATCCGAAGTGCGGGGTTATTGTGAGTGACAGGGGTGGGCGGACGGGAGGGGTCTTCCGTGAGCAACTGTGACCGGGGTCATGGTTCAGGCAACCCTTGTGCATGATAAACCTTGTGGGTGAAAAAAAAAAAAAACAACATTGTGGGTGAAGGATGCGCTCATGGGGTAGAGCCTTTGTCCACCGAAGGAGGATTTGAAAGGGAGGGGGAGGGAGGTTGTCTGTAGAAGGTGAGGAATACGAAGCGTAAGGAGGGACGTAGTGGGATGGTGAAGGAAGTGAGGATGCTAGCTGGGCTGAGGGGAGGAACTTCAGAGGCCAGTAATTCACGGTTTCCTTGCCCTGTGCCTGCTTTGTCCAGGTAACCTGGGTCCGTTTCTCAAACAGCACTGTCTGTACCCGTGTCTTCCTCCCACGGCATGTAATTGACTTTCACCACTTTCTCTCACCTCCACTGTCAACCTCTTTCTGTGCGAGCTGTGACTCTGCTCTCCCGGCTTCTGAGGTCACTGCCCACTAATGTAGTACATGTTGGCCTCATACTCTGGATCTTGCCTTCAAGGTGGGCACTCTATCAATGATGTTTTCTTCTTAATCCTCTTCATTGCTGCTAAAGCCCTGGGCATCTCCAACCTCAAACCCAGGCAGGCTTGGGACATGGATACCCCTAATAAGTAGATTGACCATGGCCTCAAAAGCCCCTGGGGTTGGTGACATCTTAGGAAGGGTTTTAGTGTTTTTGACCCTTCACCTTTTCCCATCAGTTACCTGGTAGTCAAGTACTGTTATTCTGGCAGCACACATTTGTGATCAGTCCCTGGAATGCGTCAGGAGCCTCAAATATCCTTCATATTACTGGACACTTTTTATCCCTTTCTGCTAGGGGTAGGAGGGAGTGCAACAGTTCCCTTTCCTAGCCATGGTCATTAATAGTAGATCTTGACTTGACCCTTCTGCAGTCTTCAGTAGTCTTTGCCACACGGGTCTACTCAGCATACACCTTGAAACCTCTTTGTTAAGCGTCATCCTTGTATTTTTGACTTACGAGTGCTCTAATTGTATATATTTGATGCTTTGGTCAGTCCCTCTGAGCTCTCCCTAGAGGGAGCTGGGCTTATATTGAGTTATTTTCATCATGCTGGTGATAGGTTCCCTGTTGAGGTATGGCTAGCTCCCTCATCCTGGGAAGGTTTCCCAGTTCAGAATGATGTTGACAGTCTCTGTATCCCTTCAGGTAACATTGAGAGTCTAGTTTCCCTGCGGTTCTCATGAAGCTCCCCAAAGTAGCAGTGGCACAGCCATTGCTATATTTGTCCCTTCCCGTATATATAGGATCAGGGAGCCCATGGATGTGGATACCAGAGCCATGGTTTACAGATGGCGCAGTCACTCCAAGCTGGCTGCACAGGGCCTTCTGTTCTTCTTTGGCTTTAATGGTTGTTCCATAAGTATCTAGACAGAAAATATTCTGGACACACCTGTCAGGATTGGTGTGACTTGGACCCTTATCCTTTATTTTATTTTATTTTTTTGAGGAATATCAGCAACCAAGAGTGAAGCTAGGGGCCTGTGGTCTGCACTCCTGTGACCTTCAGCTCTTTTTCTGAACCCTCCTATCCAGCAAGCTTATGAAATGAAGGGCCATCCTTTAATCAAGAGTTGTTTATAGGAAAATATAAGTCACAACTAGCAACTGGGCCAACTCTTCAAGCATCCCAAGACTGCTCTCTGGACTCCTTGAATGCTCTCTTCTGCCTTTACCTGTCTTATCCTGCTACCTGGCAGTCCCCATCTGCTTGAGCAATTTCTTGCCCTATCCTTAGTGCTGAACTTCTCATGTCCCAGATGGATGACTTTGAGACTGTGTATAGCTGTTATCTGAGAGCTTTGACTAGCTGATCCAGCCATAACAACTTGCTCAGAGTTGATTGCTCAGAAGAATGAAGGTTATTACAAAAGGAAGCATAAGACCTGCCAGCTCTAAAAATGTAGAGTGCTGCCCTTCAGTGACAGCTCATTAGACATGGAGGAAAATATTTTAATTTGTTTTGTTGAGAGAGCTTCAGCGATTAACAAAGATAAATTTTAGACTTAAAAAAGCAGCACCAACAACAGTGAGAAGAATTGCAATTTAACTGAGTGTCTACTCTGTTCAGGCTTGGTGCTAGATACTTATATTCACAGATGAGATTAAGTCTTATCACCATATCATGATATTTATTTATTATGATAGTGATAGCACATCACGATAGCATTTATTTCCAATTTACATGAATGAAACAGAGGTTCCCAAAAGTTAGGTAAAAGTCAGAGATAATGCTGGCCAAGGCACAGCCAAAATTCAAACCCAGGGTTTGTCTGGCTCAGCTCCACTACCCTGTCCTTCTAATTGAGCCTGCACCCTAAGAGGAGACCTTAGGTGGCTTCAGTCTTATGTGACATTTGATTTGTCTCATGTAAGAGGGACCACCTCCCCTCTATCCCTCACCCCTAATCTTTTAGGAAAGGTCCTTTATATGCCTTGCATTCTTGTTGGCCAAAGTCAAAGGATGGGTTCTAACCCCACAGATTAATGCAAGCCTGCCTACGTAGCTCTGGCTTTCAACTTGAGGGACTTGCCTTCATCCCAACTGATGCTGATAAGACTGCCGACTGACGCATGATGATGTAATGAAGAATCTCAACATTCAGATAATGTGGTGGAGTGGTCTTATCCTTTTAGACCCTGATCAAATGTCACTTTAACATACACTAATCATAACCTATGTGGTTAATAGGCTCACTTACTCAAAGGCTATAAACCTAGATACTATAATGATGCCATTTGGGAAAACTGGAAGAAGATGAGTTTTTGACATGTTGAGTTTTAATAGATCATCTTTGTAAGTCCGGCAGTCAAGTGCAAATATGGACTAGAGTGTGGAAGACATCAGGCTTTAGAGAGGGAAATGATTCGCACAGAAAGTCTGGGCAGAAATGTGAAAAATTAATGAGATCTTGAAGGAAATATATGAAAATGACTAAGGATACGTGATTAGAGGCTTAGAAAGCAGAGAACCAAGCAAAGGAGGCAGACAACTGATAGGAGGAGGGGCTCCAGGAGGCAGAATTTCAAGGGAGTCAAGAAGTAGAATATTTCAAAGAAAGGAGTGAATCGGAAGTATTCAATAGTGCAGAAAGATCAAAGAGAATGAGAACTGAGAAAAGGCTGATCCTTTAAAGTCCTTGGTGAAATGTAAGGGTGTAGTTTCAGAAACTGTTTTCTAGGAATAACAGGTGATCCAGGTTTGATTAGAAGTAGTAGTTTGGGATAAAGAGGCGGTGGTGAGCCATTGTTTTTTTTTTTTTTTTTTGTCTTTCTCTGACTCAAGCATTTATCAAATCAGTGACTAATAGTCTTGGAATATTAATCTGGGGCGGATATGGAGAGTAAATTAGGGGCAAGGCTAGGCAGTATGAAGAAAAGGAGGCAGTAAGACAGGCCATAGCAGCAGGTAATAACCCCATGTTCAGAGAGCCTAAACATCTTGGTAATCTCTCATTGAACTGTCATCTTTCTCCTCAAGCTGCAATGTGCCCAGTGCCACACAGGGTAGGTGATTGTCCTTTTTTGGGGGTCTTCTATTCCAGAAGATTCTCGACCCAGTATTCCCATGGACAGAAGAGTCTGGCAGATTACAGTCCATAGGGTTGCAAGAGTCAGACATGACCTAGTGACTAAACAAAACCAGCAGCAGTCCCCTTTGAGGGAACATCAGATAACACCTGATTTTAACAGACCGTCTTCAAGCCTCTCTCAATAAAACAAAACCCTGTTTACCAACCGCAGCAAGTAAATGAGTAGGGGGCCAGTGGTACACTTATGCTCAGGGGACATAGATCTGTGTTGCTACTCCCACTACCATCACAGGCTCCAGCAACATCCTATGTCCATCCTAGTTTGTGAACTAGATGTATCATGCTGGCGCTTCATGTCATATCTGACTCCTAACTGGCCACATTTAACTTCCCTGCCAGTCCAGGTTGAAGTCATCCCTGATTTTCATTTTTAGATGTTATCTTAAAGCCTCTTAGTGCTGGATGCTCAGCTAAGGTACTGTCTGACTGACTCTGCGCAACTCTTAGACCTCTTGCCCTCGCCTGAAACCCCCCAACCCAGGTCAGTCTCTGGAATCACTTACTCACCAAATCTTCAAGTTCTGACCTGAGCTTCAGGTCTTCATTGATTTTGCAGATTCACTTCCCTCCTGTCTATCCTTGATTCTGGTTCTGTCTGTTATTTGTTGGATGGGATTAGGGGAAGGATGGCCCTTCTGTCTAGACCCCTGGGCTTCAGATGGTCCTATATCAACCTGTACTTTTCTTTGTCCTTCTTAAGGGCTCCTGCCCTTGGGAGGCTGCTTTCTTCCCTGGTTCTCCTTATCTTATAGCACATCCTCCAGCCAGTTGTCAAGCTGGCAGCTCAGCAGCATTCAGAGAGATCTACCTTTCAGTCCCTCATTTTCTTCTAGTGCCATCCTAGGTATTCCTCCATTAGAGCATGTGGGTGTCAGGTACTGTGGGAACTGAGGGAAGAGGAATAAACTGATGAAAAGAGAGATGGCAGAGATAGGGAATACAGGAATGGGTGGTGGAGTCAGGAATAGCAGACTTGGAATACAGGGATGCTAGTGGGGGAATGAGAGATGAATGGGAATTGGGTTTTTTCTTCATCTGACCATCTTTGTAATTCTCACTATGAACTTCCCCATGACCTCTAAACCAATTGCCCCCTTCTGGTCTGTAGGATGTGTCCAGTTTCCAGCAGGTTGAAAGAATTGAAAATGGCCGGGGGAAATGTCCTTTTGAGCCAGCCCAGCGGTCAGCAGCTGTGATGGCTGGTGAGTGGGGAGAGACCAGCACTTGTGACTTCTTGCTATAATCGCCTCCTTCCTCACCCTGCTGTTTGAATTTCCGTGTCCTTTCTTTTCTTTCCTTGGAATGTCTATTATTCCCACATCTCTTTCTAGCTTTTCCTGTTCTTCCCAGAGTGCTTGTGTCCTGCTTTTCCCCACAGACTGTCATTCCCCTTGCTTTTCTCTAGAGAATGTGTCTGCTCTTCACAGTAGACTGTGAACATTTCCTTTGTTAATCTTATTTCTTTTAGTCATTTTTTCCTCAGTGGAAGAGGAATGCATTTATAATGAGTTTGCAAAAAGTATAAAGAGCATACATCGTTTAGAACAGCACAGTTTGAAAGAACTTTGTATGATGATGGAATTGTTCTGTATCTTCGCTGTCTAATATGGTAGCCATATTACATGTGCTGTTGAGCCCTTGAAATGTGACTAGTGCAACTGAAGGGAAGAATATTAAATTCTATGTAATTGTGATTTAAATGTAAATAGCCATTCATACCTAGTAAGTACCATATTAATAGAGTTCTAGAGTATCTCTACTCTGAAAACCACGCTAGTATTTTAGGATATTTCCTTTTAGCCTTTTTATGTCCACACGCATATATACTCATGCATGTATATTTTGCTGGCCAGTGCTTTGTTGCTCAGAAGAATCAGTAATAACTATTCAATAAATTTCTTCTGTTACTTCCTTTGAACAAGTTATATGTATGCAGTTGCTTAAGTGTTGAATGGTTCTATCACAGATTATACCTAAGCTTTTCTGGAGAATGACTAATTCTTTGGTAGCCACAAAGTAAACAGTTTGTATGCCGCATAGCCTGTATATTAGGTTAGATCACTCCACAAACACTCTGCAAATTCAGTGAGAACACAACTGTTTTTCTCATGATAGTTTCAGACAAGCAGGTTAATAGAAATTTTATGAGTGTGTGTATTATGAAACTTGAAAATGTCATGCTGCATGGACATAAATTTGAATATTGTCACGTGACTTTGTAGCATAGGCATTTCTGTATAATATAAAAATTCTTTGTGAAGAAAAATTTTAATGATATTATTTTACTCAACCCGTGAGCATATGCTGATTTAACAATTCCAAATCATTTATATGAACTTATTCTCAAATTGATTTAGTTCACTTCAAAGTTTTCACTATTGTCTATAACCTCATCTGTAACACCAGGGGCTTCCCTAGTGGCTCAGTTGGTAAAGAATTTGCCTGCAATGCCGGAGACCTGCGTTTGATACATGGGTGGGGAAGATCCCCTGGCGAAGGAAGTGGCAACCCACTCCAGGATTCTTGCCTGGAAAATGCCATGGACAGGGGAGCCTGGTGGGCTACAGTCCATGGGGTCACAAGAGTTGGACACGACTGAGTGACTAAACCATCACCACTATAACACTGTAGTGAACCTTTTTGTACATAAATTTTTATCCTCATTTTATATTGTCTCTTTAAGACTCCTGTAAATGGATTGCTATATTAAACGGTGTGAATGTTTTACACCTCATTATCTATTGCTAATTGAGTTTTTAGAAAGGGTATACCAATTTACACCCTAAATCAGCAGTAAATGAGTTTTTTCTCACATAAATTTCACTGTACTGTTTTGTTGTTATTAAACTTCTTCTTTTCTGCTGATTTGAGGCTAAAAATGGCACCTTGCTTTGATTTGTATCTCTTTGAATATTAGTGAAGGTAAACATTTTTCATGTTTTAGTGCTTGCTTTTATTTCTTCTTTGGCCAATCCTCTGCTCATGGTCTTGGGCCAATTTTCAGGTAAGGTATTAGTATTCCAATCTATATCTTTTCTTTTGTGATTATATATTTTAAGCTAAACCCTTCTTCAGTTAGAGAGCAGGCAAAATTTTCTTCTCAAATTTTTCCCCAAACATTTTAACTCTAATCTATTTGAAATTTATTTTTCAAATGGCATGAGAAGGGAATCAAAATTGATTTTCCCCAACTAGCTAATCAGTTGACTTTTTAGCATCATTCATCATACTGTTTTTTCTTTCTTCACTAAGATTGCTGCAAACTTCATTATAAAATGTCAGACAATTAAAATTTTTAACTATGAAAACTGTTTATTCAAAATAAACAAGCATGGAGTTTCTCCATTGAGATGGCAATATAACCTTCAAAACTCTGCTGGGTCCCTGGTCTGATGGCTAGTGTATGGGATAGAGCAGGAAGGAGTTGTACTGTTTTTTGGTTTAAACTAATTTTTATTGAGGTGTAGTTGACTTACAATGTTGTGCTAGTTTCTACTGTACAGTGAAGTGAATCAGCCATAGACATGTATCTGCTCCCTTTTGGACTCCTTTCCCATCCAGGTCACCACAGTGCATTAAGTAGANCTGCTGGGTCCCTGGTCTGATGGCTAGTGTATGGGATAGAGCAGGAAGGAGTTGTACTGTTTTTTGGTTTAAACTAATTTTTATTGAGGTGTAGTTGACTTACAATGTTGTGCTAGTTTCTACTGTACAGTGAAGTGAATCAGCCATAGACATGTATCTGCTCCCTTTTGGACTCCTTTCCCATCCAGGTCACCACAGTGCATTAAGTAGAGTCCCCTCTGCTACATAGTATGTTCTCATTAGTTATC
Source organism: Neotragus moschatus (assembly GCA_006410615.1). NCBI lineage: Eukaryota > Metazoa > Chordata > Mammalia > Artiodactyla > Bovidae > Neotragus > Neotragus moschatus. The sequence goes on along the minus strand of SJYA01001558.1, from coordinate 169,218 downwards.
GACTTTATACATATTGTCAATAGTGTGGACAATTTACATTTTAATTTAAATATTGCACAGTATTTTATGAATAGCAAAAATTGGGTGTAGGATCTAGCATTAAGCTTTTTTCTTATGCATGACTTTATAAGAAAAGTCTTAAAAGCTATATACAAAGTAAGTATTTCCCTCTGAAGTGCTGTATAGTGCTATGTTGCAATTTTCTCTGACATATGCCGATACTTAGCTGGGGCTTTTAATGCTGATCTATTGTGCCCTACTGTCCCTCTGCTTTGAAAATATTAAATAGCAGATAGAAGACAACAGCAACATTGTTTAAGAATTAGAACCCAAATTCCCAGTTAGGAGTCATACAGATGTCTTTAAGGATAATAGAGGTATTTTGAAAGAAAAGTAAAAGCTCTAGTAGTGAAAATATTAGACTATGATAGCAGGAGTATTTCTTATTTTAAATTATAAAAATTGCAACATGCATTGTGGGAAATTGAGAAAATACAGAAATGTATAAAGAAGAAAGTAAAAAGCTGATTGTAATTCAGTCATCACCAGGGAACCACTATTATTATTTTGGAGTATCTTCTTTTATTCTGTGTGTACACATATTATAAATATAATACGTGTACATTTATAATAAATTGGAATTATGTATATTTCACTTAGTGTTGTATACTGAGCATTTTATCATTGTAGAATTTGTTTATTTAAAATTTGATTGTTTTAGTGATTGCATACTTTTTCATCCTATGAATATAGTACAATTATTTATTTCCATATAATTATACATTCAGATTTTAAAATATTGCTTTTATAAATAATGCTGTGTAGGAATCCTTTTATATAAATTTTTATGTAAATCCTTTACATGAATCTAATTAGTTATATGGTTTCCTAGGTGGCTCAGTGGTAAAGAACCCACCTGTTAATGCAGGAGACACGAGTTTGATCCCTGAGTCAGGAAGATCTCCTGGAGAAGGAAATGGCAACCCACTTCATATACTTGCCCGGGAAATCCCATAGACAGAGGAGCTTGGTGGACACAATCTATGGGGTCACAAAAGAGTCGGACATGACTTGGCAACTAAACAACAGCAATTAATTACTTAGTCAATCCAAAAAGTAGGATTANAAGATCTCCTGGAGAAGGAAATGGCAACCCACTTCATATACTTGCCCGGGAAATCCCATAGACAGAGGAGCTTGGTGGACACAATCTATGGGGTCACAAAAGAGTCGGACATGACTTGGCAACTAAACAACAGCAATTAATTACTTAGTCAATCCAAAAAGTAGGATTACTGGGCCAAAGGATATAAAGAATTTTTATAGTGCTTGATGGATTTGGCCACATTTGCTCCTCAGTTAGTCCTACCAGCAGTGATGAGAGGGTCTGTTTCATTACACCCTGTTAGCTATAACCAAAAATAGTTAATAAACATGAAATAGTGACTTTCTCTAGAGTCCAATTTGATGCTTTTGATTAGCATTTCTATTAGATCAAAGAGCTTTTCACGTGTTTATTGGTACTCGTATTTCTTCAGGAAAAAGTCTCAGAAATCTTATCTTTAAATTTGACATTAGCTGCACTGAGATAAAATTAAAAAAAAAATGATCTCAATGTCTCTATTTGCCCTATTCCAATTTGGCAAAATGCAAATATTTTGACAGTAATGTTCACATTAGCCTAAGATTATCAGCAATTCTTTCTCGGTCTTCTTTGCAGGGTCTGTCTTCTGTTCATCCTTTAAATGTTGGGGTTCCCAAGATCCTCTTCTCTTGTATTCTTTGTGATTGTGATCTCAGCCAGCCTGATGGATTCTGTTTCCACCAAATTCTGATGCCTCCCATATCCTCTCTGGAGCTACGGACCACACATCCAGCNGTGATTGCATACTTTTTCATCCTATGAATATAGTACAATTATTTATTTCCATATAATTATACATTCAGATTTTAAAATATTGCTTTTATAAATAATGCTGTGTAGGAATCCTTTTATATAAATTTTTATGTAAATCCTTTACATGAATCTAATTAGTTATATGGTTTCCCAGGTAGCTCAGTGGTAAAGAACCCACCTGTTAATGCAGGAGACACGAATTTGATCCCTGAGTCAGGAAGATCTCCTGGAGAAGGAAATGGCAACCCACTTCAGTATACTTGCCCGGGAAATCCCATGGACAGAGGAGCTTGGTGGACACAATCTATGGGGTCACAAGAGTCGGACATGACTTGGCAACTAAACAACAGCAATTAATTACATTAGTCAACCCAAAAAGTAGGATTGCTGGGCCAAAGGATATAAAGAATTTTTATAGTGCTTGATGGATTTGGCCACATTTGCTCCTCAGTTAGTCCTACCAGCAGTGATGAGAGGGTCTGTTTCATTACACCCTGTTAGCTATAACCAAAAATAGTTAATAAACGTGAAACAGTGACTTTCTCTAGAGTCCAATTTGATGCTTTTGATTAGCATTTCTATTAGATCAAAGAGCTTTTCATGTGTTTATTGGTACTTGTATTTCTTTAGGAAAAAGTCTCAGAAATCTTATCTTTAAATTTGACATTTAGCTGCACTGCACTGAGATAAAATTAAAAAAAAATGATCTCAATGTCTCTATTTGCCCTATTCCAATTTGGCAAAAGGCAAATATTTTGACAGTAATGTTCACATTAGCCTAAGATTATCAGCAATTCCTTCTCAGTCTTCTTTGCAGGGTCTGTCTTCTGTTCATCCTTTAAATGTTGGGGTTCCCAAGATCTTCTTCTCTTGTATTCTTTGTGATTGTGATCTCAGCCAGCCTGGTGGATTCTGTTTCCACCAAATTCTGATGCCTCCCATATCCTCTCTGGAGCTACGGACCACACATCCAGCTACCTTCTAGACAGCTCCACTTAGATCTCCCACAGGAATCTCAGAATCAGCATGTCCCAAACCGAGCTCATCGTCTTCACTCACCTCCCCCAAACCTTCTCCACCAGTGTCCCCTTCTGTGAGTGCATTCGTGCCATCACCCACCAAGGTACCTAAGCTGGAGAAGGTGATTTGTCATCTTCGGCCCTCCCGGTCACATCCGGTAATAAACAGGGCTGTTATGAAGAAGAGCAGAAGGGAGCTTTTGTTTTCTCTTGGGAACCCATCTCCTGTTTTTCTTGTCTCCTTTTGGTCTCATTGCATCTTTTGATTACTGCATCAGTCAAGGAGCCCTGTATGTGTTCCAGATGTACTGGGCGCTGCCTGCATTTTGGAATCAAGCTTATCTCTTAAATCCATGAGTGTGTGCACCCTGAGACTAGCATTCACACACCAAAACAAGATAGAGAAATCCTATATGGCCAGCAGAGGAAAAGGTAGGGTAAAAACTGCATCTCCAATGATCTATAACTATGTCCTGATAATAGGCTTTAAAAAAATGTATCCAGCTAGCATAATCCTTAGATAAGGAAATAGAGAATATTAGGTCAATAGCAGTCTATCCTGGGCTTCCCAGGTGGTGCTAGTGGTAAAGAACTCACCTGCCAATACAGGATATGCAAGGGATGCCAGTTCAGTCCCTGGGTTGGGAAGATCCCCTGAAGGAGGGCGTGGCAACCCGCTCCAGTATTCTTGCGTGGAGAATCCCATGGACAGAGGAACTTGTCAGGCTACAATCCATAGGGTTGCACAGAGTCGGACATGACTGAAGCCACTAAGTGCAGATGTGCGCGCATGCACACACACACACACTAGCTGTCTACCCTGCAAAGTTCTGACCATGAGAAGAAAAGAGAGAGGAAGAAGGCAGGACAGGATATGTTTAAAGCCCTCTTTTTAAAGCCTATGAGTGATAATTCTTATCGTAAACCTTCTTTAAAAGTGGGCATTTTGATACCAGAGTTAAAACTTGAACGCCTTGAGGGTGTAGTGAAATATTCACTGCCACGGCTTGTATCCTAGTCTGTCAGTGTTGAGTTATTAACATATCTGGGAGGTCTGTGTTCACAGACTTTACCTCTGAGCAAGTAGAGACCTATTTCTGCACATAATTGTCACCTTTCTTTGGCTGTGATTCTTTAGCTTTGTGGTTTTCAATCTTTTTTTTTTTTGCTCATATTTCCAAAATGATAGTATCTTAATTTGGGGGGAGGTTTATAAAAATAAAAGATGCTAACTATAAAAAACATTCAGTGAATACAAAACAATAGAGAGGAGAAAACAAAAATTATTTGTTATTTCATTAGTCAGAAACAAGCATCAGTAACACTGTACAGTTGTAACTCCTTCAATCTTTTCTGCAACTAAAGATATATATATATAATTTTTTTAAAAAATAGGGTTGAATTACACCTGGTGTTTTTTTCTAACTACCTTGTTCACTGAATTCAGCACTTTGGGCATCACTCTCTGTGACATATCATCTTTTGCCAGTATAGTAGATGTATATTTTCATGTTTACTAGCTTGATCTGGTCAGTAATAATTTCCCAAACAATTTCTCATACGGGGATATTTTATTGTATGAACAGTGCAATAGAATATTTGAAACGGACTGTTCCGGGAAATTCAGGGCATGTGATCCTGTGGACTTCTGTGGACTCCTGCCCTGTGACTGCGGTGGCTGCTCTTCCTTTTCCTCTGCATGTGTGTGACGTTTGTGTTGTAAACCCCTCAGTACTCTTATATCACCGGAAGCCCTGCTGCGCCCTCCCAAAGTGTCTGATCCCTGCTGTGGTCCCTCTGTGGCCCTCTGCTCTTCCACTCCTGTCTCTTATACACATCTAGATGTGTATAAGAGACAGGTTTTTTGTAGANGCATGTGTGTGACGTTTGTGTTGTAAACCCCTCGGTACTCATATCACCTGAAGCCCTGCTGCGCCCTCCCAAAGTGCCTGATCCCTGCTGTGGTCCCTCTGTGGCCCTCTGCTCTTCCACTCTGAACGAATGTGCTCTTCCGCAGTTCTAGGCTCCAGAGTTGCTGGCTGCCCCACTGATCCCTTAGAAAGTCTTGGGACTTTGCCTCTGTCCACCATTGGGTCCTCGTATGGCTGTCTGTGGTCCTTTAGTGTTTCCGCAGTATTTTCGACTGTTCTCCCTCAAACACATCAAGTTATGCTTCCAAAATATTTATAGGTATCTCTTTCACCACATCTCCCCCATTCTCAGGGTGTCTGTGACACAGCTTTGGTCAGAATTTTGGTTTTAAAGTGTTTCGTATAGAATGCTTTTAGAAAAATTTCCATTCCAATTCTAGCTTCTGTATCAACTTCTCTCTCACCCCTAACCCCCCTGGAGCTACTGAAGATTTTTTTATTTGCTGCTCCTTAGCTGCCAGAAGCTATGCCCCAAATCTTATTTTCTCCCTTCTGAAACACTCTGGAAGGAGATGGGATGCCATTTTATAGTTGTGGCTTCCTGCCTTAGGGCAATAAAGCAAGAGTATGATCCTCCCAAGTTTCTCAAGCTGCGGCACCCGACACATGGTGAGTGCCAGCCATGCGCCAGGCCCCACCTGGGTTTCTCTGTTTATCTCATTCAACCTTTAGCACTGTTCTGAGTAGGACTTCCCTGGTGGCTCAGATGGTAAAGAATCAGTCTGCAGTGCAGGAAGATCCCCTGGAGAAGGNAGTATGATCCTCCCAAGTTTCTCAAGCTGCGGCACCCGACACATGGTGAGTGCCAGCCATGCGCCAGGCCCCACCTGGGTTTCTCTGTTTATCTCATTCAACCTTTAACACTGTTCTGAGTAGGACTTCCCTGGTGGCTCAGATGGTAAAGAATCAGTCTGCAGTGCAGGAAGATCCCCTGGAGAAGGACATGGCAACACACTCCAGTATTCTTGCCTCGAGAATTCCACGGACAGAGGAGCCTGGTGGGCTACAGTCCACGGGATCACAAAGAATTGGACACAACTGAGCAACTAACACTTTATTTTTACTTTATCTTACTGCTCTGAGTGGAAGGCAGGATTATCCATATTCTACATTTGAGGAACCTGAGGCTTAGGAAGGGTAATTTGCCTAAGATCATACTACTAATAAGTATTCAGAGTTCAAACCCAACCCTTCCTGACTCTAAAATGCTTGGATTCCTTTCACAAGCTGGAGTGATAGTGTAGTCTCCCCTCCCACCTCCTGACCCCCTACCTTTGTTTTTTGCCCTGCATCAAGTGTTTTTAAGTTTAGCGGTTGTCATTTCAGTGCCTGAGACATGCAGCTGCACAGGAGCATCTGTGAGCTCGGAATGCAGTGCTTCCCTCAAGGTGGCCCTGCCCTCTGCTGCTTCCCTCAGCGTGCAGGACCCTGTGGCTCTTGCCGGGGTTTCTGGACACCAGCCTCCAGCACTCCAGCCTTGCTTGCTTCTCTAGCCTCCTTGACATGATCTTCTCAACTGCTCTCAAGTGGCAGTGCCCCAGGGTTTTCTTCTCTCTTTTTCCCTGGCTTTTAGGTTCACATAGTGACCTAAACAGGACTCCCAGTTTTCCTGACTCTGGCCCTGTTGGCCACACCCTTCTGTTCGATTGCCTTCCAGTGGCTCCAACCAGATGTCCCGAAGGCATTTCAACCTTAGCACATCCAAAAACTGAAATTGCCTCCTCTCAGGCCACCTTCGTTATGAGCCTTCCATCATATCTTCACTTGGTTCATAATATCACCATCTCCTATTGTCCATCTTATAGGTGGAAACCTTAGAGACATTGTCTCACTACATTCTTTCACATCTCATACTCGATTTTCAAATTTTGTTAATGGGCTGTAACCTCAGAAATATCTCCCAAATCCAACCTCTTTCTTTCCTCTGCTGTGCCTTAGTCCTCCTTCATTCTTGCCAGGACTGTATGAAGGTCCTTTTTAAAAACTAATTAATTGTTTAATGGCTGCTCTGGGTTTTCCTTGCTGTGCGCAGCCGCAGACATGAGTTGTGGTGACTTTAGTGGCAGCAAGTGGCGGTATGCAGAATCTTTCCGGACCAGGGATAGCACTCGCGTCCCCTGCATTGGCAGGCAGATTCTTAACCGCTGGACCACCAGGGAAGGCCTCAATTAATTTTTATTGGAGTGTAGTTGCTTTACAATTTTGTATTATTTTCTACTGTGAGAAGGCCCTTTTAATTAGCACTGTCTTCCTAAAAAGCTAGTTATGTCACTCCTCCTCAAGAAAATCTCTACGGTTTTCCTTCACCTTTAGCATAAAGTCCACATTTTCCTGGTGATACGGAGAAGATTCATCACAACTGAGTGCCTATCACTGCACCTCTAGCAATCTCTGGTTACTTGCCCTGTGCCCTGTGGGAGCTTCAGCCACAGGGAGTGCCCCACATCCCCAAACAAGGCTCCCCCCCTTCCCCACTTGCCTGTCTTCTACCTGAAGTCCTTCTGCCTGGCAAATTGCTCATTCTTCAGAGCCGGCTCAGACATGACCTCTGAGATGCTGTTCTCCTAGTTAGATGTGGCTGGGTCCTCCTCTGTGCTCCCCAACACATCTAGGAGTCCACGCCTGCTGGTATCTGGTTACATTTGTTTTCTAGACTCAACTGGGAATTCTTGGGGGAGCAGTGATGTTCTAAGCACCCAGAGCAGTAGGCTGTCATGTAGTAGGTGGTGAAGGAATGCTTCTCTGTTCTCTGCAGAGTCCCTGTAATACTCAAAACTCCAGTAGGGGGTTTGTGACCTTCTTTCATCCCCTAAGTTGTTCTCTCCACTCTTGTCCGAGCCTTTGGCGGTGTTGATCAGAGTGGGTATAGTTCTTGTATTCAGCCCACAGAGCTGCACCTTCCATTTCTTCCCAGAATGCCTGTGGTATCTCACTTCTCCAATCCTCACCATCGCTAGAGCACCTCTGCTCTGCCCCTGAACCAAGAGTAAGGATCTGATTCCTTGTTGCTTCCTGTGGCTGGCTGTGAAACATCTAGAAACCCCTTGGGTTGGTGTTTTTCAAAGTGAGGTCTTGAGTCGCCCACACCATAGTAACTTGGCTTGTTTGAAATGTAGTGCTTGGGCCAACCTCCGACTCTACTGAGTGAGAATTGTGGGCCCCAGGTTTAGGAACCTGCATTTTGATCAGTTCCCTAAATGATACCAGTATACCCTAAAGTCGTGATTTGTTCCAGGGCAGCGTACACCACTAATGCTCAGAAATAACACTAGTTCCTTTAGACATTCACCATAGTGGGAGAGCTCAGCAAGTGGGAACATGCTGAGAGCAGACCTNAGAATTGTGGGCCCCAGGTTTAGGAACCTGCATTTTGATCAGTTCCCTAAATGATACCAGTATACCCTAAAGTCGTGATTTGTTCCAGGGCAGCGTACACCACTAATGCTCAGAAAGAACACTAGTTCCTTTAGACATTCACCATAGTGGGAGAGCTCAGCAAGTGGGAACATGCTGAGAGCAGACCTTTTCCTGGAAAGATATCATGTAATTAGCATATTGTAGAACAGAAAAGTCATTAAAAATGACAACAACAAGAAACAGACCAACAAAAAATATCTTGATTTCCATAGGGATAGCTTTTATTCTTCTTTCTTATACATGAACATTCCAGCATTTCCCCCTTAACCCTGGTTCCTGTTACTGCCCTGGAACACTTTGTTTCTATTTAAGTGAGATAATACCCCCTGTGCTTAGCAGTGCCTAGGAGGCACATGGGTGCTCAGCACTTGAGGGTTCNCAAAAAATATCTTGATTTCCATAGGGATAGCTTTTATTCTTCTTTCTTATACATGAACATTCCAGCATTTCCCCCTTAACCCTGGTTCCTGTTACTGCCCTGGAACACTTTGTTTCTATTTAAGTGAGATAATACCCCCTGTGCTTAGCAGTGCCTAGGAGGCACATGGGTGCTCAGCACTTGAGGGTTCTTGCCCCAGCTTTTACTCCCTCCTCTGCCCCTGTGACCCTTTCTGCAGGCTCCCTCAGTGAGTCTGACGGCCCGTCTTCTCGCTGTCACCCTGCAGGGGGCGCCCTCTACGCTGCCACGGTGAAGAACTACCTGGGGACGGAGCCGATCATCTCTCGGGCTGTGGGTCGCGCTGAGGACTGGGTTCGGACAGAGACCTTGCCATCCTGGCTTAACGGTGGGCAGAGGGGGGCTGCTCCGGGGACAGAGTCGGGGGAGGCTGGGCGGCCCCAGGCTTTGTCTGTGGGATCTGAAGCCGCCGGTCTCCCCAGCCCCAGCCTTTGTTGCAGCCATGGCCTTGAGCCCAGCCGAGTGGGGCCATGAAGATGGAGACAATGAGATCTACTTCTTCTTTACGGAGATTTCCCGAGCGTTTGATTCCTACGAGCGCGTTAAAGTCCCGAGGGTGGCTCGTGTGTGTGCGGTGAGCCCCGGGTCCCAGCTGTCTGCCTTGTTTTCCACTCTGCTTGTCCTCCTGTCTTTGCCTCTGGCCTCTGTCTTTGTGTCTCTTTTCCATCTCCTTTTCTGCTGGGCCTTAACTACTTTTCTGGCAGCTTGAGGAATATGGGAGAAAGGGCTCTGGCCTCTTTTACCCCATTATTAACCCGTGTGACACTGCAGAGTAGAGGTTAAAGGCAGGAACTGTTGACAAACAGACCTGGGTTCCAGTCCTTGCTACACTGCTTACTGCCTAACTCTGGGCAGGAATAAGTACTGTTCTGAGGACTAAAGGAAGCAACTTACGTGAAGCACCTAGTGCAGTACCTTACACGTGCGCAGTAAACGCGGTCACACTGATTACTGTGGCCCTGCCCGCTCCGTATCGCATTGTCCTCCTCGGTTACCCTGTCTCTGTCCTTGCATTTCTATGCATCTGTCTCCTGACTGTGTCTGGGGGGAGTATGTATTGGCCTCCACGGTCCTTCCCTAATGTTGGTCTTCTAAAGAGAACTTCCTACGTGCTTGTCATCCCAGGGTGATCTTGGGGGCCGGAAGACCCTCCAGCAGAGATGGACGACCTTTCTAAAGGCTGACCTGCTGTGTCCAGGGCCTGAGCATGGCCGAGCCTCGAGTGTCCTGCAGGATGTGGCCATTCTTCGACCTGAGAGTGGAGCAGGGACCCCTGTCTTTTATGGCATCTTTTCCTCCCAGTGGTGAGGGGCTCCTGATATGGAGAGTTACAGGGTGGAAAGTACCTGGGATTGGTTCAGTGTCAGTGCGGCCTCCTCCAGAGTGGGGTGGATTCTCCCTAGAGCCCTGCTCCCTCTGCCCTGGGGCAGGCTATACAGCTCCCTGTGTGTTTCTCATGGGTCATCTCACTTGATGGGGGCTGAGTTGCCTCCCCTGAGTTTCTGCCAATCTGGCTCCAATCTGTGACTCTTCCAGGGAAGGGGCTGCCATCTCTGCTGTCTGTTCCTTCCGACCCCAAGATATTCAGACTGTACTGAATGGTCCCTTCAGAGAGCTGAAACATGACTGCAACAGGGGACTGCCTGTCATGGACAATGACGTACCCCAGCCCAGGCCTGGAGAGGTGAGGGGGCTGGGGCAGTGGAGAACTGAATTGCCCCACTAGGACAAGAGTCCAGCTAAGCATCACAGACACTTCCTGGCCCCTGCAAAGCTTTGTCACGCATTCTGTGTTTCCTCTAGTGCGTCACCAACAACATGAAGCTCCAGCAGTTTGGCTCATCACTCTTCCTGCCTGACCGTGTGCTCACCTTCATCCGGGACCACCCACTCATGGACAGGCCAGTGTTTCCAGTTGATGGCCGCCCCCTCCTGGTCACGACCGATACAGCCTATCTCAGAGTTGTGGCCCACAGGGTGCCCAGCCTCTCAGGGAAAGAGTATGATGTGCTCTATCTGGGGACAGGTATGTTTAATAGCCAAGCAAGTTGCCCATCCAGTGCACATAGGCTGTGGCCAGAGAGGGTCCCCTGTACACAGGTAATCGGGGTCTCAGGCACAGGTACAGTTATGTTACGATGTCTCGCCCCTTGCCTGCTTCCTAGAGGATGGACACCTCCACCGAGCAGTGCAGATTGGAGCCCAGCTCAGTGTCCTTGAGGATCTGGCCTTATTCCCAGAGCCTCAGCCGGTTGAGAGTATGAAGTTATATCAAGTGAGTTGTAGATTTTGGCAAGTCTGGTGGGAAGATGTCTGAATGCAGAGGCAGTTGGTGACGCTGAGGTCTGGGAGAGCTAGCACGTTCCTCTTGCTCATCCCCTTTCTGTAGAACTGGCTCCTGGTTGGCTCCCGCACGGAGGTGACACAAGTGAATACAGCCAACTGTGGCCGTCTGCAGAGCTGCTCAGAGTGCGTTTTGGCCCGAGACCCTGCCTGTGCCTGGAGCGTTCGGCTAGCTGCGTGTGTGGCCCATCCTGGCGAGCATGGAGGGTGAGTGTGGCTATTACATTGCCTGGTGTCCCAGCTCTGGCCCAGCCATCCGTCTGAGTCTATTTCTCATGGGTTAGTGTTGCCGTGTGTGTGTGTGTGTGTGTGTGTGTGTGTGTGGTTTGTGTGCTCGTAACACTTGTGTGTCCATCTGTCAGCCCATACTAACTCATCTGTCTGTCCTCATCCCTGCTGGACCTGCCCTGCCTGTGGTTGACTTGCACGTTGCCATTTGCTTTTGAGTTTTCATTATACAAGTGCTCTTAGAAGTGGTTTCACTCCCTCTTTCCTTCCTTGAAAAACGTTATCTTGTTGCCTTCTGTGATTCTGCATTCTCCTGGTTTTCCTTCCTACCTCTCTCAGCCTACCTAGATGTCTCTCTTACTGGTTCTTTTTCCAGCTAGTTTCTGAATGCTAGTACTCCCCTGGGTTTAATCCTTCTCTTTACACTTTTATGCACTTACAAGGTGATTTCATTCCCATTGTATTCAGTACCCAGCGCTGGTGACAACCACAGATGTGCCTTTAGCTGAGCTATTTTATGAAATAGACAGTCTTCTCACTGATCCTAACAGGATTTTGATTAATTGTGATAGAAAAGAAGCTTTTCTCTTAACAGAAAAATCTTTTACCACAGATTTCCAGAGAAATCTTAGGGTTGTGGACAAACAGCTGTACTTCTTGGAAGGCTCCTGTGTTTCTTTTAAAGTACCCCACCAAATGTCTTTCTGACAGACCTAGTGCAGATTTAATTCTCTGTCAACTACTAGAAATATTTGTAGAATTCTACAAATAGAAATATTTGTAGAATTTGTAGAAAATGTCATGCATCTAAAAGGTATTGAGAAAAAGTTTAGGGATGAAGAGAATGTTGGCTGATAATTCTAGAAGTGATTTATGAGATGATGGGAAGTGCAATTGGCAAGTGAACGTTCAGTGGTACCAAGGAGGGTAGAGGGTAGTTGACACTGGTTTTATCAAGCGTTTTCTTCTTTATAGGCTGGTTCAAGACATAGAGTCAGCGGATGTCTCTTCTTTGTGTCCTGAAGAGCCTGGAGGTCTGTATGGTTTAGGGAAATATGGGTGGAGTGGCTGGAAGGGCCTAGAAAGTAGTCCTTTTTGGACCTACTTTAAAACTTGNGTTTTATCAAGCGTTTTCTTCTTTATAGGCTGGTTCAAGACATAGAGTCAGCGGATGTCTCTTCTTTGTGTCCTGAAGAGCCTGGAGGTCTGTATGGTTTAGGGAAATATGGGTGGAGTGGCTGGAAGGGCCTAGAAAGTAGTCCTTTTTGGACCTACTTTAAAACTTGTCTCCCGGAAAATACGGCAGCCTTACTGTCTTTAGGAATCCACTTTTTGGCTTTGTCCCCCAAGGCCCCTTCCCATATCACCCCACATTTCTGTCACCCCTAACCTATAGCTTCACCATCGTCTGTGCCTTTGCTTTCTCTCCAGAACACCCAGTGGTGTTTGAAGTTCCTGTGGCTGCAGCTGCACATGTGGTCTTGCCGTGTTCCCCGAGCTCAGCCTGGGCATCCTGCGTGTGGCGCCAGCCCAGCGGTGTGACTGCACTCCCCCGCCGGCAGGAGGGGCTAGAAGTGGTGATATCCCCAGGGGCCATGGGTGCTTATGCCTGTGAGTGTCGGGAGGGTGGGGCAGCCCGCGTGGTGGCTGCTTATAGCTTGGTGTGGGGCACCCCGCGGGGCCACTTGAGCCAGGCTCACACAATAGGGACTGGGCTAGCAGGCTTCTTCCTGGGAGTTCTTGCAGCATCCCTGACTCTCCTCCTGATTGGTCGGCATCAGCAGCGACAGAGACAAAGGGAACTTCTAGCTAGAGACAAGGTGGGCTTGGACCTGGGGGTCCCACCATCTGGTACCACAAGCTACAGCCAAGATCCTCCCTCTCCCTCTCCCGAAGATGAGCGGCTGCCCCTGGCCCTGGCCAAGAGGGGCAGTGGCTTTGGTGGCTTCCCTCCACCCTTTCTACTTGACCCTTGCCCAAGCCCAGCCCACATTCGGCTAACTGGGGCTCCTCTAGCCACCTGTGATGAGACATCCATCTAGGGCTGGGCAAATAACCACCAGCACAGAGACATCCATCTAGGGCTGGGCAAATAAGCACTAGTGTGTGAGTGACCCCTGGATGGAATGACCACTGGGATGCTGGGGGTCAGTGTGCCTGGAATGTCACCATGGCCTCTGAGTTTTCTTTGTCCTTTGAATGGTCACTTTGACTTCCCTGTCTGCTCTCTCTGGGCCTGGACGGGTTCAGGGCCAGGCCTTTGCCTGATTCTCCTGAGAGATCAGAAATGCTGTTGCAGTGAATCAGGACTTTTCCTGCACTTACCTGCTCAACTCTTGTGACCCCTTCAGCCCACTCTCTTGGGCTTGTTAGTTTGGCGCTTTGGCCCAGGACATCGCTGTTGCTTTCGGGTTGGGCCCTGCCTGGCCAGAAGGAGGAACCATGGAAGTGTTTGGGGGCTTATGTGCCCTGACTCCTTTTGCTGATTCTTGAAATTTATGTGATTCTCTGTGGGGAATGCATGCTCCCCAAACTGCAACACGCAGTCTCTGTCCTGAGATCTACCCCATCCATTTTCCTTCTTCCGTGAAAGAGCATGTGTAAATACACGGGTGTTCACAGATTACCTGGCCACACGTGCGTGGATGACTGGCCCAATGCTCAGGTGTATTCATGGGATGTTGAGAGGGTCAGGTTGGAGTAAGGGCAATGCCTACAGGACTTTAGACCCTGTAGCCAGTGAGGGAATGGCTCTCCTTTCTAAAAGGAGAAAACCACTGCCCTGTCTCCATCACCTCTCACAGCCCTTCTGTTGAGTAGACAAAAACCCTGGAAGTGATCTTCTGGGTGGAATAGTGCATATGACCCTATCTCTCTCTTTGTTTTTGCCTCCTGGCTGCCACCACTGCCATGCATAGCTACTCTTTCTCTTGCTAGAACACTCTCTTTGACTTCTGTTAAAACTTCACAACATTCTAAATATCAGGGGATAACAAAATGGGAACAGTTTTGGTAAATACAAGCTGCACAAAGATAGGTTTGTTTCGGTGACTTTACTCATGACATCCTTGCTGTAAAGCAGGATTTCACCTGAGATTCATGGCCTCCCTAAAACCATATGCAAGATGCTGTCTGTACACGTGTGTCTGTATTTTTCTTGGGGGGCGGGGGGTTATGACTCTCATCAGATTCTCAAGCCTTAACAAAAGTAAAGGACCACTACCTGAAAGTCAACACGTGTTGGCCAAGCTGAAGTAGTGCCAAGCAGGGGCAGCTCTTCCTGCCCTGCCACACTTGCCCTGTGGCTAGCCTCTGAACTGGCAGCTGCCGGATACCTTCTTGTTGCTCCATTCCTTGGAAGGTGGGCCCTGTGCCTATTTGAAGATACGTCAACTCTCACCAAATGTAAAGATCTCCTCTTGCTTCACAACTCCCAGGAGCTCTAGGCTTCTCCTGCTCAGTTCCAGACTTGGCCTGTGAATGTGCCTCATTCATCCCTGGTGAGGGACCCCCCTGAACTCTCTTAAATGGTCCAGCCTTTCCTAGTTGAGGTTTTCAGCTCTACTTTCCTTGACAGCAGCCCGTGAACTACTCAAGAGTCCCCTTGGGTTGTGATTATCGGTGGCTTTGCCGTAAATAAGTGTGTGATCTTCAGCAAGTAATCTAACCTTGGAACAGTGGCTTACTCATCTGTAAAGTGGGGATAATAATACCTACCTCAGGGCTGCGGCAAGGATTAAATGAGAGAACATGTAAACAATAAAGCACTATCTATACCAGTAGTGGTTGTTTTTGTAAAAATTGGCTGCTTATGCCGTAATCACACAGTTTAACCGTCTGATAACCATGACACATGCAGTCACTTTAAGCCTCATTTGGTTGGAGAAGAGTCATTGCCACACATAAACATCCTGTCCTGGGTCATCTCTGGTCAGATCTTAGCTGCCAGTGTCTAGGTTTTGGGAGCAGGGCCTGTCATTTTTATGCTCTTCGGATGCACCTGACCTTGGTGACCTTATTAATCTTTGTGGGAATGGAGGAAGGCTCTGTATTTGGTTTATCCTCACTCACTGTGCTCTCTTGAGGTTATGGGTTAGTTTTATTTTGAGGAAGGAAGGGAGTGGGAGATTTCAGAGGGACCTGGAGTCTCTGGGAAAAGGGGAGAACAGTTTCACAAGGAGGGAGGGCCAGATCACAGTGGATCTGGGGCATTTGGTCCTTGAATAGTGGCTCTGGTTGGAGGAAAATGAGAAGTGAAATGTAGGAAACTGAGGAAAGTTGGAGATAGGCATGAATGGAGGGGAGCCACATCTTCAGCTGTGGAAGGTTCGAGCCCCAAGAGTGAGTGATAGGATTGAAATGTAAAACCTGTTCCCAAAGAAATAGTGTGAATAACTGTTACATCATCTTTAGATGTGGGGTTGTGGTGTTGGAAAGAATCCAGTGATAAGGGAGGTGAAGAAGTATGCAGGATTCCTGTGGGTAGAACTGTGAGGATTCTGGCTACCAGAGACCTGGCTGGCTTTTGCACATAAAAGCAGCCAGGGAGAGGGTTGGGGATGGGGTTTGTATTTGTGTTTACCTCCAGACTCTAAAGAGCATCCGCTTTCTGGCCTTCACTCTTAAATTCCCCTCTGTTTTTGGTCCAAACATTGTGACTCTTAGCTTGTCAACCCTAACCAGTGGTCTGCTACTATCCACATGACCTTACTGAAAGTAGAGCCGGAAAGGGACGCTCACCATTGACTGTCACGAGCCAAGTGAATTCCAGCATACTTGTCATGAGCCAAGTGAATTCCAGAATGTTGGCCCTAACCCAACAGGAGGCAGACTCACATCTTTTCCTGGGAGTCTCCTGACTCCCTACCTTTCCCCAGTAGCCCCACAAGTGATGGGAGGAGAGAGTTCCTTTAGGCATCTGCTGGGCCTTGTCCCTCCTGGCTACTGTGCCCCTGTCAGAGGGGGCAATCATGGCTACAACAGACTGTTCTGGTCAATGGCACAGAGCTCCTATCTCAGGGGTGTGGGGATTGGCCTTGCCTTTTTTGTTTGTAGTAGAGCCAGGGTTGGAATTTTTAAAGGTCAGTTTTCACCAAATGGAGGGAAAACTAGCAATAAAAGCAGTAAGAATTGTTTATGCAGTGTAAAATTCTTGCTAGTAGAGTCCAGGCACATACCTCTCTGTGATATGGCAATTTGTGTGGCCAGTAGACAGAAGATGTGGTCCTAGGTGAGGTGACGTGCACCTGGATTGATATAAAGCACCAGGTTTGGGTTAGGGTACGGAGGGGCAAGCAACAGAGAGAATGACCTGGCTCCCTGTGGATGTTAGGTGGAGTCAGGGGTGTTTGGAAGAGCCCAGATGAGAGGTCAGTTTCAGAGAACTGCTTCTGGTCCCGTGGAGAAATAAATGCAAGCCAGGAACTGTCTTCCTCTCTTTTTTCTTGGGTTCCCAGCCCATGAGATTGGGTTTTCCCTAGACATACTGAGCCTAGGATTTAGGGCTACAAATGAATCCAGAGCTTCCCACTGGTGGGTATGGCACCCTTCTCATGGACTACAAGGCGTGGCGATGCTGAACCACAGGCTGAAGGCGTTTATCACGTGCAGCTGGAGCCATGGTTGAGGCAGGAGGAGTCAGCAGCTGACGCCGGATCCAAAGACCAACATCTCAATTTCAGTTTCAAGCAAGTCCTTTGGGTTGAGGAGGCTGGGAATACAGTCCACTTGGGGCTGAGGTTCACTCCAGGGACTCTCTGAAGGTTATGTGTTGAGGAGGCTGATCAGACCTCTCTAATCAGAAGCTGAGGAAAAGAAGAACTCCTAGGACAAGCTGAGGCTTCAGGCCTTTATAGGTTGCTACCCTATATCTGTCAGGAAAGGTTCTAATCGGCCTCAGATGAGTCCTCTGGAATTCTCCCCTGCCCAAGAGGGCAAAGCCTTGGCACATGCTTCAATACTCTCCTTTTGAGATACATTTAACTGTGTGTGGTGGGTAAGCTATTCCTTTCCTAGAAGTGAGGGAGCAGAAGAGAGTAGAAGATGGAGTTGGCTGTTTTCTCCTTTCGGTGATATAGAACTGTGTCCCGTTTCCATGCAGCTTCTCCAGGAGAGACTCCTGCCCTGGTGTGATAGAAGTTATGGATGCTGGAGACAGTCATGGCCCTGAGGATTATGGGCAAGTGTCCCCATGCTTTTCCGTGGAAGGATGGAACTGCCTATCTTTTGTGTGAGGGTGGATGATGAGCGTATCAGTAGCGATCATGGGACCAGAGACTCTTCTTTCCTTTGGTGGGAGCCACAGAAGTACCCTGAATTCATGTTCAGTTCTAGGGAGAAGGATAACCATCTGCAAATGGCCGAGATAGAATATTTTCCCCACGAAGTGACTGGGAGTTCAGAACCAGGTTAATTAGACTTATAATAGTTTTTGTACCTATGAGTTTGTGGAGAAAAATCCACACACCTTATAACTAACACCAGCGTATCTGAAACCATCTGAGTCTAGAACGCCTGCATTATGAACTGACCTATAGATGGAGAGAGCAGAACTGACTGTGGACAGAGTAGAATGGAGAGACTACTAGTCTGAAATGAAGACGGAGGGGCTTCTTCCAACCCTTTGCAGGAGTCAGTCCCCCTAGTGTAGCTCATTTGCATACATATCCACCAAATTAATATTTTTTTAATCAGACTCGAAACTGATCACCTCTCAGATTTACCGGATTTTGGCAATTAGTCTGTGTTTTCATCATAATACTATAGCTCACTGTGTTGTGATCACTTTGTAATTCCCAGGTAAACATTCTTAGAAGGGAACGTGAATCTGTTCCTAGTTGACAAACTAAGTTGTCCATATGCTACCACTGCAAAGTTTTATGACAAAGCTGTCCTTAGGAGCTTTACTAGATAAGTTCTTATTCTTTTGGGTATTTATTGCTGTACTACTCAGGACAGGCTTTGCTATGATGTAATAATATGCAACCCCATATTCTTAGTGGTTTGAAATGACATGTTTCTTACACGACTTAGAAAGGAAGTTCTCATATATGCTACAACGTGGATGGACCTTGAGGACATTATGATAAAGGAAATAAACCAATCACAAAAATGCTGTATGATTTCATTTATATGAGGTACTTAGAGTAATCAGATTCATAGAGACAGCAAGGAGAATGCTGGTGTCCACAATGAAGGAAACAATAAGCAAGGTGAAAAGACAGCCCTCCGAATGAGAGAAAATAACAGTGAATGAAAAAACTGACAAAGAATTACTCTCCAAAATATACAAGCAGCTCATGCAGCTCAATACCAGAGAAGTGAAAAACTCAATCAAAAAGTGGGCAAAAGACCTAAGCAGACATTTCTCCAATAAAGACATCCAGATGGCTAATAAACACATGAAAAGATGCTCAATATCACTCATTATTAGAGAAATGCAAATCAAAACCACAATGAGGCATCTCTCACATGGTCAGAATGGGCACCATCAAAAAGTCGACAAATAGTAAATTCTGGAGAGGGTATGGAAAAAGGGAACCCTCTTACACCGTCGGTAAAGTGTAAATTGGTACAGCCACTATGGAGAACAGTGTGAAGATTCCTTAAAGTCCTAGGGATGGGATTGCCATATGACCCAGCAATTCCACTGCTGGGCATATACCTTGAGGAAACCAGAACTGAAAGAGACACATGTACCCCAGTGTTCATTTGCAGCACTATTTACAATAGCTAGGACATGGAAGCAACCTAGATGTTCATTGGCAGATGAATGGATAATGAAGTTATGTATGCAATGGAATATTACTCAGCTATAAAAAGGAACATGTTTGAGTCAGTTCTAATGAGGTGGATGAATCTAGAGCCTATTATACGGAGTGAAGTAAGTCCGAAAGAGAAAGACAAATACTGTATATTAATGCATATATGTGGAATTTAGAAAGATGGTATTGATGACCCTACATGCAGAGCAGCAAAGTAGACACAGACATAAAGAAGAAATAAAGACATAATGTAGACACAGACATAAAAGCAGAGACGTTACTTTGCCAACAAAGGTCCATCTAGTCAAGGCTATGGTTTTTCCAGTGGTCATGTATGGATGTGAGAGTTGGACTGTGAAGAAAGCTGAGTGCCAAAGAATTGATGCTTTTAAACTGTGGTGTTGGAGAAGACTCTTGAGAGCCTCTTGGACTGAAAGGAGATCAAACCAGCCAATCCTAAAGGAAATCAATCCTGAATATTCATTGGAAGGACTGATGCTGAAGCTGAAGCTCCACTACTTTGGCCACCTGATGCGAAGAGCCGACTCATTAGAAAAGACTGTGATGCTGGGAAAGATTGAAGGCAGGAGGAAAAGGGGACAACAGAGGATGAGATGGTTGGGTGGCATCACCCACTAAATGGACATGAGTTTGAGTAAACTCTGGGAGATGGTGAAGGACAGGAAAGCCTGCAGGAAGTGCTGCAGTCCATGGGGGTCGCAAAGAGTTGGATACAACTGAGCCACTGAACAACAATAACAACAGGGAATTATGTTGCTTCTGGCAACACTCAATCTAGAGCAAAGCCCTGCGTCCTTAAACCCTCCTGCAAGCCACCCACACAAGTGTGAGTAAGTTCCTCCTAACAGCCTGTCACTGAAACACCCCATAGTCGCCCATGCTGTGCATTCTCTCGCTGTAGAGTGATAAACCCAACTACCTCTGTGTTCCTGGTAATCTCTGGCTGGAGGTCAAGGACAAACAGTCCTTTATTGTTTGTAATAGATATATACTGCCATTGTTACAGGAATATGTAGAATAATACATTCCAAGCTTTTGTTAATGGTGAGAGATTTCACAAAACCTGTGAGGGATTTTACTTTACTATTTTTTTTTTTTTTNATCACCTCCACTAGCTTTGTTCATAGTAATGCTTTCTAAGGCCCACTTGACTTCACATTCCAGGATGTCTGGCTCTAAATGAGTGATCACACCATCATGATTATCCAGGTCATGAAGATCTGTTTTGTACAGTTCCTCTGTGTATTCTTGCCACCTCTTCTTAATATACATTACATTTGAGTGAAAAATAATAGAAGTTACTTTTAAATGGAAGAAAATTGTGATTTTTTTTCCAAAGAAAATACTATGTAGCCATTTAAAATTCTTCAAATAATTAAAAATTGAGTAATAGCTAATTAATTTGCAATGTTGTGTTAGTTTTAAGTGTACAAAAAGGTGATTCAATTATGCATATACATGTATGTATATATATATTTTAATTCTTTTCCATTATAGTTTATTATAAGATACAGAATATGGTTTCCTGTGCTATACACTAAATCCTTGTTATTTATCTATTTTATATATAGTAGTGTGTATAGGTTAATCCAAATTCCTAATCTACCACTCCCTACCCACTATCCCCTTTGGTAATGAAAATTTGTTTTCTATGTCTGTGAGTCTATTTCTGTTTTACAAATAAGTTTATTTATATAATTTTTTTTAGTTTCCACATATAAGTGACATCATATGATATTTGTCTTTATCTGTATGACTTCACTTAAAACGGTAATTTCTGGGTCCATCCATGTTGCTGCAAATAGCATTGTTTTGTTCTTTTTTTATGGCTGAATAGTATTATAAATGCTACATCTTCTTTATCCATTCATATATCGATTGATACTTGGGTTACTTCCATGTCTTGGTTATTATAAATAGTGCTGCTATGAAAAAAATTAATTTTTGCAATGGCATTTTGTGCCTGACTAAAATTGTTTGAAGGCTTTCCGTAGTCCAAACCAGTTGCAGTACCAGACAAGGTACAGTAGGTGTCGCTATTTCCCAGAGAGCTGCGTATTGTTAATCAAGTCCTCTGAGCAGTGCTCATTGTAAACCAATTATCTATCTGCCAGATAAATCTAATCTCTGAGTACTATGTACTTGTAATTTTCCTTCCTCTCCGCATTTTATTCCATGACTCAGTCTCAATAAGAGAAATTACTGTAGTAAAACATACTCTTTATTGCTTTTCACATATACATCCCATCTTTACAGGAATCGTTTGAAGTACTGCAGGCAGGTAGTATACACTCCAGTGTACAGATGAGAAAACTGAAGTTAACCAGAAAACTTAAGTCATCAACAGTTCATTGGTTCAGGTTTCTTTCCCCTCCATTAGCTAGTTGTAGAAAATTTCACATGTATAGCAAAAGAGCAGTATTTGTGCTTCAAACATCTCAGTATATAGAAGTATCAGCCGTAAAAGCACACTCAAATCAGTCTCCAAGAGCTGACATCCAGGTGATGAGAACTGACCCATGTTGCTTGTGCAGTGTGGTTGTGTAAAAGCTCCTGATGGGTGTACTGCAAAGCGGAGCCCTGAAATTTGGGCAAGTAGGCAGCCTTTAGAAGTCTGAGAGTTCTTCGTAAGCACCTGGTAGGCTATGGGGTCGCACAGAGTCGGACACTGCTGAAACGACTTAGCAGCAGCAGCAGCAGCAGGCATCCTTGGGGAGCATGCTGAATGTAACTCATGTTTGTGTGGACTCCGAGTTACACTATAAACATCCATTATTGTGCTTTGTGGCAATGTCCGATACATAGAGTTTTCGCTTTTTCCTTCTGAGGGTCTACATTTTCCCAAACCTTACACGCAAGTCTTCTTGGGTTATCACTTCCTGTTGCCTGCCTTGTAGTTGCTATTTTCCCCTTCTCTAGTTTGCTTTACCTCAAATGTTATGGAATTATAAATCAAAGAGCCAGTTTAGGTAGAAATGACTATGAAGTTAGCAAGTTCAAAGCGAATCTATTTGATGCGGGCTGACTGTGCCAAGTTTTTAAAAATCCCAATAATCAACACCAGTCTTGATTTTAGTCTACTGAGTCACCCTGGGACTTGCTCTTTCACTTCAATACTGTAGCGATTTGAAGGGTGTGCTCCAGGCTGGGGTGAGGATATCTAGCCTTATGCAGCTGGCCTGACAACCTTGGATGGCCTAGTGGGTTCTGGACCAGGAGGAAAGCTGGTAGAGTATGGGGTGAGTAAAAGGTAGAAG
This sequence comes from Neotragus moschatus, assembly GCA_006410615.1. Classification (NCBI taxonomy): domain Eukaryota; kingdom Metazoa; phylum Chordata; class Mammalia; order Artiodactyla; family Bovidae; genus Neotragus; species Neotragus moschatus. The sequence continues at coordinate 146,885 of SJYA01001558.1, read as the reverse complement.
AGGCTCAGGGGAGGGGCTGCTGGGTTATGACTCGGGTTGAAACAGAGAGTTGACAGATGATCCAGGCCTCTTCCTAGCAAGCATTGAGACCCACTAGGGGCCTTCTTACAACCTCCAGGGTGCAGAATGGAGGACTGGATGAACCACATACGCCAGACAATGTCTATGCGTGATGAGGTGGGCAGTGGCAGATGCAGAGTTCAGACACAAAATTGTGGCCACTAGGGATGAGGTAGCAGGATGGACCCAACCAACTATCTGAGGTACTGGGCTGGGGCACAGGTGGGGAACACTTAAGGTCTCCAAGAAACCTAGGATGAGGTTACTGGACCTGGCATGCTCTGCACATGACCTTCAGCACAGAAGTGGGGCAAAGAAGCCTGGTATATGACACTGCCAGATGGTTTCCAAATCCACCTACCGATGAGGCAAGACTTCTGCTGGATGACTGCAAGGAAGAGCCCTCTCAACTTTGGGCAAGGTGGGCAGCTAAGCTTAGAGGGTTGGAAATTCTTTGCAAATAGATTAGATGGGGCAGGACTATGGGCAGGTGCTGACACCATGGGCCATAGCCACTTGGGGAATCAGGCCCAGGGCTAGGACTTTCTGGAACCCTTGGATCTGGGGCTCTCCATGGGGAAGGGACCAGGCAGAACAGACCAATTTGGTGAGTAGGAAAGTGGCCTTAGGTCACAAACACTAATCACTTTAGGAGAAAAACAGCTCATCCTTTGAAATGAGTTTTGCATGCATGCCCACTGTGCATGTGTTTGTAAATGAGATTCATTGGTTTTTTCCCCATTATACAAATATGCTTATTACAGTATAAAACAGTCAAAAAATACAGAAAAGTATAGAAAATAAGTATCACCTGGAATCCCACTGTATCTTGCCAGAAATATTATCTCTAAGTATATTTTGGTGAATTTCCTTTCAGTCTTCTCTCTCTCTCTCTCTCTCTATATATATATATATATATATATATTCAATACATATGGGCTTCCCTTGTGGCTCAGCTAGTAAAGAATCCACCTGCAATGTGGGAGACCTGGGTTTGATCCCTGCATTAGGAAGATCCCCCGGAGAAGGGAAGGGCTACCCACTCCAGTATTCTGGCCTGGAGAATTCTGTGGACTGTATAGTCCATGGGGTCGCAAAGTGTCAGACACAACTGAGCAACTTTCACTTCAATATGTATATATATTCAACGTAAGTATATAAATATAGATTTAATGAAATCATATGATAATGCTCTTTGTATCTTGTTTCTTCCACTTGATAGTTTATCTTGGACACTTTTCCACAAAAACATATGTAGTTCTACACCATAATTTTAATAGCTGCATAAGATTCTTTTGCTTGATGTTTCTTTTCTTAATGAGCCCTCTATTGATTAACATCATATCTTCCTAGAATAATGATAAATTTGTTTATTATTTCAGCACATTGACTACAACTTCCAAAACAAACCCGGATACAGCTCATTCTTGACCTGAATCTAATTTTAATAGCAGTGCCTTTAAGAATTCACCATTTTTTCCCACTTTTTTTGTTGGTTTCTAATACATTTATAGTATTAAGGGAGTCTCCTATATCTCAAACACTAACAAGGTTGTCTATTTTTCTTTTAGGAGAATCAGGATGGATGTTGAATGGAGTCAGATACCTTTCCATCATCCATTAACATGGTACAGATTTTCCCCTTTAGCCTGCTAATGTCCTGGTGCTGAGAATACCTTGGTTTCTTGGAATGAATCCCGTTTTTGTGATTTTGCAGCCTGGAANATTTTTCTTTTAGGAGAATCAGGATGGATGTTGAATGGAGTCAGATACCTTTCCATCATCCATTAACATGGTACAGATTTTCCCCTTTAGCCTGCTAATGTCCTGGTGCTGAGAATACCTTGGTTTCTTGGAATGAATCCCGTTTTTGTGATTTTGCAGCCTGGAAAGGGGAAGTTGCTGCTCTTGAAAGTCTCATTAAAAAGGCCTCATGTTTCAAGACGTGTGCAAACCCCTCTTTTCATGGACTGCTGTGTGTGTGTTAGAAAGAATTGGGAAGCATTCAGCCTTTTAGTGATAGATAATTAGACGGGAAAATTCTGACTCAGATAAGCAGAGTTTAGGTAACTTGGCAACAATCTATTCCTGGGCCTGATAAAACAGCCCCAGCACAGACAGTTGGGGCTGGAATTCTCCCAAGTACACGTGGGGAGGGGAGGAAGGGGAGTGGTTGTTGGATACCTGTCACATTTCTTTCTTGACACTCAAGCTTTCCCATAGCTGTGCACATCCTGGGCTTCCCAGGTGGCACTACTGGTAAAGAACCCACCCGCCAATGCAGGAGATGTTAGAGACACGGTTTCGATCCCTGGGTCAGGAAGATCCCCTGGAGGAGGGCATGGCAACCCATTCCAGTATTCTTGCCTGGAGAATCCCATGGTCAGAGGAGCCTGGCGGACTACAGTCCATAGGGTCACAAGAATCAGACGAATGAAGCCACTTCGCAAGGATGCAGGTCACGGTGGAGACAAGGAAGAGAGTGACCCTCATCACACACTGAGCACCTTCCCAGAGCTGGGCACAGTGCTGGGTGCTCTCAATGGGCTGTTTCTTCAAGCACACCAGGAGCTCTTCTGCGTCTTTTTTACAGATGAGGAAACCAGAGTTTAGTTTGCTCAGGGCTCCCAGCTGGGAAGTGGTAGAGGCAGGATTCGAAGCCAAGTTTGTTTGCTCCTCTGTTAACCTTGCCCATGCTCATGCCCAGCTTTGCTGGCATCCCATTCTGCTGGGAAAGACTGACTGGTGGGGATATGTTTAATCAGAAACAGTACCTTTCAGCTTCTAGATTATTCTTTCAAATGGCAGCTCTGTGCTCCTAGCTCTATTTTTATGTTGAATCAGGTCAAATTAACAAATGTTTTGGGGCTGTTTACCATGTGGATGGTGTAAGGCTAGTTGCTGTAGGAAATGATGAAGTGTAAATGGAAATGATGAAGTGTAAATCAAGACTCATATCTGGACAAATTGAAATCCAGTCTTGCAAAGCAATATGTAAGTTGACTGCTTAACCTTAAAAATAGCTACTCCACCAGACAATATATACTAAACTGACTTTCCGGGGTGGGGCTGTGTATATTAGAAAACATATACAATCAGACAGATCTGCTCCTTTCTGAGGCTCTCCCACCACACACCAATGTAAACTCATGGTCTACAAGCTTATTAAAAATTTTAATTCAAGTCATGGAAAAACTAGCGAAGATTAAAGCATTCATTTTTATTGTGGAGGAATAGCCTTATTAGCATTGATGCTACAGAAAAATAAAGTAGGAACGACAGAAAACAATGGAGAATTTGAAAAAGTGTTTAAATAAATAAGAATACACTAAATTATATGTCATATACACATTGCTATATATGAAATAGATAATTAATGAGGACCTACCATGTAGCATAGTGGACCCTTCTCCATTCTCTGTAATGGCCCGTATGAGGAAAGAATCTAAAAAATGGGTGGCGAGTTTCCTGGTGGTGCAGTGGTTAAGAATCCACTTGCAATGCAGGGGACATGGGTCTGATCTCTGGTCCAGGAAGCACTCACAGGCTCTCACATGTGGCAACCGAGCCTGTGAGCCACAGATGCTGAAGCCCGTGTGCCCTAGAGCCTGTGCTCGTCAACAAGAGAAGCCTGAGCATTGCAATGAAGAGTAGCCCCGTTTGCCTCAACCAGAGAAAGCCTGTGCACAGCAGTGAAGACCCAAGAACCAGAGAAAGCCTGTGCACAGCAGTGAAGACACAGTACAGTCAAAAATAAATTTAAAAAATAAAAGAGAATAGATACCTGTATATGCATAACTGATTCACTTTGCTATACAACAGGAACTAACATTGTAAATCAGCTTTACTCCAATATATTTTTAAAAACAAGATTATATGAGTCAATATGATAAATTATACAAAAATTTATAAAAGACACTCAAAGTTTTACAGTGAGCAAGCATTACTTTTAAAATAAAAACTGGCTTTAGTGACTTAAACCCAGGTTTAAAAAGCTTATTAAATACATAAGAAAGCAATACCTCACCCTCAAATACTGGCAACAAATGTAAACAGATAATCTGCCTTATGATATTACTAAACTCTATGGCTGGAACTAGGATAAAGTCAAGAAAGGAAAAAAGAGTAAGGAGATAGTGAAAATGTTCAACATGTTTATATCCTTTAACTTAGTTTCCTCTTTCTGAGAATTTATTCTAAGGAAAATGTTCTATGGATGGGGAATCTAAATGTGCAAGGTGCTTCACCACAATACAGAAGTGGTTAACCAAACCATAGTAGATCTATGCAATGGGATATTATTTAGTCATTAAAATAATCATTGTGAAGACTTTGAGGCCACAGACTAATAAAGTAATGATAAATGAAAGCAGCAGAAATTTGCCTACACAATTAATCCACTTTTGGGAAAGTAAGATGTTATGATTAAGGCTTAGAAGTAAATACGGAAAAATCAGTACAGTTGTACTTGGATAAAGGTAATCAGGATTTTTTTATTTAAAAATGTAGTTTCTGCTCAATAATGATTTTTTTAAACTGTTTCTTTTGTATAGGAATATAGCCAGCTCACAATACTGTGATAGTTTCAGGTGGACAGCAAAGGGACTCAGCCATATGTGTGCATGTATCCATCCTCCCCCAAACTTCCCTCCCATCCAGACTGCCGCATAACGTCGAGCAGAGTTCCCTGTGCTATATACTAAGACCTTGTTGGTTATCCATTTTAAATATAGCAGAGGGTACATGGTTAAAAAGTTATTTTTAAAGAAAAAAAAAGAAGATTGTGGTGTTGGGGTCACTGGGCATCTCAGTGGGTTATTTGTGTACACCAGCATTAGACAGTCGGTTAGATGGGACTGTGGGGCCGCCGCCTCTGTAGCGGGCGCAGACCCCACCCAGAGCTGGTGCCTTCCATTCAGATTGTCTGTCACTCCTTCGTCAGCCTGTAGCCTAGGCCCTCTTCCTGACTCTCATGCAGGGCATCTCCCTAGCACAGTCCTCTGTCCTGCCTGCAGCTCCAAAAGCTTCCAGATACACTGCACTCCCTTGTTCAGCTCCTGCTCCCTCATTCCCACAACCCTTAAGAGAAGTAGTTCCAAATGAATGAACAGAACAGAACTGGACTTTGTTATGTAGAGGGTAATTACCTGAGAAACAGGAAGCTATATTAAATTTTTATGATTCATCTTTTATACTGCTTCCTAGAAAGGGCTTCCCTGGTGGTTCAGACAGTTAAGAATCCGCCTGCAATGCAGGAGACCTGGGTTCTATCCCTGGGTTGGGAAGATCCCTTGGAGAAGGGAATGGCTACTCCAGTATTCTTGCCTGGAGAATCCCATGGACAGAGGAGTCTGGCAGGCTATAGTTCATGGTGTTGCAAAGAGCTGGACATGACTGAGCGACTAACACACACAGAAGGATTAATCCAGGTTAAAGTGAAAATTTAAAACCTCGGAATAAAGCTTGAGAGAGGAGCATAGGGGCATGGACAATTGACAAATTAATCCAAGAGTGAGGAATATGACGTGTTAGATCTGGAATTCTCTGGAAAACGGTGCTAAACATGCTCAGGTATCTTGAAATTGTCTGAAGAAGCAAAAGGGCACAGAACGTAGCAATCATAAAAAACAGGGCATGATCCGGGAAAGGATTTTATTTATAGAAGTGTGAGGCTGGGAGGACAGAGAGCAGACAGGGCCAGCCCTGCTTGTGTTTCAGCTGAGGAAATTCAGGGTGGCCAGAGGTCCAGCCAGGATCAAATCTGAGCTTCTGTGGCTCAGTCCAGTACTCTCTGTCCTTCTGGAATGCATTCTAGAGCATTTTTTGGGTCCTGTTTTCATTTCTATTTTGCAAAGTTAAAATGTTCACATGATTTAGAAACAAAAACATTATGAAAAGAGGTACATTGAAAAGATTCCCTCCTACCACTTTTATTAATTTCTTATGCCTCCTTCTAGTGTCTCTTTGTGGAAATACAAGCAAATCTAAAAATATTAAGATTCTTATTTCTTACTCTTTCTAACACAATGTAACAAGGAGATCTTTGCATATCAATGCATATAAAGCTTCCTTATTTAAGACATTTCACTGCAAGAATGAACGATAGTGTATTTAACTAGTTCCTTTTTACGGACCCTTGGGTTATTTCCAATCTTTTGCTTTTGCAACCTGTGCTGCCATAAATATCCCTGTACACATGTCATCTTGTAGGAATGTAGGTGTATCTGTAGAATAAATTCCCAGAAGTGGATTTATGAGGTCAAAGGATAACTGCAAGTATCATTTTGATAAATTGTCAGACTGCCTTCCATAAGAACTGTACCCGTTTTGCATTCCATTTAGCAGAGTAGAAACACGCTTTCTTCCCCCACAGAGTTGATCTTTGCTAGTGATCTGTCTTCCCAAGTTATATTCTGCTTGAACTAATATGGGATTTTATTTCATCTTTTGAGTAAATACCATTGATATCATCCCAAGGCATGTTGGATAACGTGGGGAACCAGCTTAGATGTAAAAACTTGGCACCGCTAATACATAATACATAGTCCCACAAGTGTCAGTGTTTCTTGCTCCAAATTTGCTCTTACCTGCACTTCTCTTCGAGAGGCCCTTGCTTGGAATAACCTTGGGTATTGGGTAATCAGGTAGGCGATTCTAATTTTATTCTCAAAGTGATCCCGTGGGATGTGAGGAATATTATAATTTCCACTTGACAGATGAAGAAACCGAAGCACAAAAGAGTGAGACAGCACTCTCTGATTGCTTGCTCCTCTCTTAGGCTAGGGGGCTCAGATGTAAGACTGGGGGTTTCAGTTTGAGATGGGGGCGTTTGAGCTGGGGCTGCCTCCTGCTGAGGAGGTGCGGTCATGCAGACAGAGCAGAGAGTAGCACTGAAGGATGGCTCTAGACTCCAGGCTTAAAAGAGTAGAAAGAAAGACTCTTTAATTCAAGTGTTATATGGCAGCCTGGTTTGCTTGTATCCTTAATGTTTCTATGGACTAGGGACTGGGCCTTCTCCACCTTCATACCCGGCACTTCCAGGATTTTCAGGGCTCAGGACAAGAGTACAAAAAGAAGATGCCAGCCTCCAGCTGTCCCTTTCCAGTCCTAGCCATGGCCCCATGCCTGTTTCTCCAAGAGTCCCGTGCACTGGCCTCAGCCACCTCCTCAGGCATAGAATTTCACACACAGGCAGTAAGATCCACCGTACAGATCCAAGGAAAACGCCTGTCCAGACCCTGGAAGCAGGCTTAACGCAGCATGGATATGGAATCCCAACATCTCTGGTACTTGGAAGATGGCCTAGAGGAAAGTTAAGACTCCAGGTGAGCACACCTCTTTGGGCCCATAGGCTTCTCGCCAGAGCAGGACCCTCTAAAATACAGGGCCTATGGATAGTACTATGGGAAAGAGTTCAATCAAATTATCAATCTGCAGGCATCAGTGAGAGAGAGAAAATCCAGGTATGAACAAGCCAGACGGGAGTCAGTGAAATATATTCATAGTAAAAAGGGTTTGAAGAGGCAGAAGAGTGGCAGAGGTCAGAGAAGCTCAGGCAGCAGGAAGACACCAGTGCAACACGTGTTCTTGAATGGGACAGTCGTGATGGGCAGGGAGGGAGCTGTCCCGAGCTGGAGCATCTTGTCACAGGAAGGCACACGGCACTGACTGTAAGTGGGAATCAGTCTTTTTCAGACCGTAATTCCAGTCTCTGTCCTCTACTCAGAAGGCAGAGGTGTCTGTAGACTCGGGCAAAAGTCCTTTCCAGCCACCGTGTTCTGCCCAGATTCGGAGGCTTTTGCTTCAAGCAATACGTGGTTGGGTTTGTTGAAGCACAACTTTAACTCAAGGATCCCTTTGCAATATCAGTTCAGTTCAGTCGCTCAGTCGTGTCCGACTCTTTGCGACCCCATGAACCGCAGCACGCCAGGCCTNTGTTCTGCCCAGATTCGGAGGCTTTTGCTTCAAGCAATACGTGGTTGGGTTTGTTGAAGCACAACTTTAACTCAAGGATCCCTTTGCAATATCAGTTCAGTTCAGTCGCTCAGTCGTGTCCGACTCTTTGCGACCCCATGAACCGCAGCACGCCAGGCCTCCCTTTCCATCACCAACTCCCTTAGTCCTCTGCAATATGGGTAATGCAAAAACTCTGTCAGCTGAGTGGCTCCATAAAAATATAACTAAGCACAAAACACCTCCAAGAAAATCATGCCATGGTGAGTTTTGACTATCAGTCCTTCCCTCCTTGAGAGTTTATCCAAATTATTTTGTTCTTTCAGCTATCCTAAAATGTTCCTGCTATTATTTCCATTTCAGGTGATTCCAGCCAGCAAGTCAATGCCTAACTGGCGCCAGTGTCAATCTTATCAGGTTTTTACTGCATTTGCTCAAGTCTTCATAAGTTCAGTTTCACTTTCTCAGAAAGTTATTGACTCCTGGAGTTAGAAGGAATTTAAATCTTGGTGCTTAAATGCTCTCAGTAACCAAGGTCTCACAATCTTGTACGGTAGTGAAGTCCACATTTGAGTCACTGACTTCCAAAGGGTCTTCTTTAGGTTTGGCTGAAATCTAAATTTTCCAATTTCCCAATCACTAGTTTGAATCTGACCCCTTGGGGTCTATACAGAAAATCTTCAGTTCCTTTACCAGTTGACCACTATGCCCCAGTTTACCACTGTAGTCTATCTGAATCACCTCTGTGGATTAGACGCCTTTAGTATCTTCAACTATTTTCCATATGATACAGTTTTAGGGACTATTTCCTAAATCCACATGCTAGATTTTCAGTGTTTCAGAGGTTCCCCAAGTGAAGATGTTGTGGAGGCTGTTGGATGGGTAATCTGATATTCAAGAGAAAGAACTAAGCTAATGGATATAGACTGGAGAATCATGAGCTTGTGTAGGGGATGAATGAAACTTTGAGCATAGATTAGGTCACCCTGGGGGCCATGAGGTAAGGAAAGAATGGATTGTTCAAGGTTGGGTGGAGAAAGAGGGAAGAACACACAAAGAAGATGGAGAAGGAGTGGCTGGAGAGGCAGGAGAACGACCAGGGAGAGTGTTAGAAACCCAGGGAGGAGAAAATTTAAAGTAGGGGTAGCAGTGGCGCCTAATGTAGCAGCGGCCCAGTCTTTTGGCAGTTGAGGGAGATGTCAGTTTCTTAGGAGAAGTGAGAGCTAGAAAACAGAGAATTGAGAATGGGAGGCAAGGAAGCAGAGTCAAGTGAGCGGAGATGAATTTTTGAGTTGCTAGGCTGGGAGGGAAAGTGGAGCTCTAAGGAAGGGGAAGCCTGCTACTGCTGCTGCTAAGTCACTTCAGTCGTGTCCTACCCTGTGGGACCCCACAGACGGCAGCCCACCAGGCTCCCTCGTTCCTGGGATTCTCCAGGCAAGAACACTGGAGTGGGTTGCCATTTCTTTTCACTTTTAGTGAAAAGTGAAAGTGAAGTCGCTCCGTCGTGTCCGACTCTTAGCAATCCCATGGACTGCAGCCCACCAAGCTCCTCTGTCCATGGGATTTTCCAGGCAAGAGTATTGGAGTGGGGTCCCATTGCCTTCTCCGAGGGGAAGCCTAGAGAGATCTATGTATCTTTAGAGTGAGACAGACCTGAGCTTGTTTCAGTTCTATGAGAAAGGGCTGAGACAGGGGAGAGATGGAAGAGAAGTGGGGGTGGGGAGATAGAAGATGGCTGATGGAACGATGGTCCTGAGGAAGACTGTGGGGGATAACGAAGGACATGAGGAGGGATCCTTTATGGATCAGAATGGGCACCTCGTTCACAAAGATGGAGAAAAAGGCAATGTGGGTGGGTTTCAAAGCAGATGAATCGGAATGTTGGGGAAGAGAGTTAAGGACAAGGTATCCAGTTCCTTCTTGATATAGAAGGTAGCATCATGTACTGATGATCAAGGGTGCAATGGTAGAGCAGGGGCCTGAGAAGAGTTACCAGGATGAGGAATATGCTGCCCTACTCCTAACCAAATGACATGTCTCCTGCCTGGCCCTGAGTAGCACCGCAGCTCCGGCTGTGCCTCCACCCCACCCACCAGACTGGATAACTGTGGATCCCACCATTGGCTTGAATGGGATCCCAGGTTATTACCATCAACCTCGAGGACAAATATCTGATTAAATCCTTGGTGTCCAAACTCTTTTGGACGAGAAAGAACCTGGGGGGTCAGGGACTCTTCCAAGTGCTCTAAGAATATGAAATAACTTACTCCTCAAGCAACACTACGAGGCAGACACTACTGTTATCTCCACAAGGAAACTGAGGCACAGAGAGGGTAAGTAACTTGCTTAATGTCATTCATCTGGGAAGTGGATGAGCAGTGTTAGGATAAGAATATCAGGTAGCTGGTTCCAGAGTCCAAGCTCTTAAGTTCCCTTAATGAGAGAGAATGAAAATAACTTACGCGAGCAAAGGAGAGAAGGAATCTAAACAGACAAGGGTCCAAATGGTTTTGAGCTCCTGGTTATAGTCCTTGAGGTCCAGGCTTTTCCGGGTCTTGTTTTCTTGAGCCTTAATTCTTCAGCCAAGCTTCTGATACTGTGAGATACCCTGTGTCATAATAAAAGGTGAAACTGGAGAGATTCAGCTGGAGGGCCTGAGTTGTTCTTGGGAAGCTAAGGTTTCACTAGCCCGGATATCCGGGAGTCTTTGATGAGGAGGATGTGGCATGGCCACAGGGGATTGTGTAGGATTTCTGCTGCCTTGCTTGCGGGAAGAGATGAGGCTGCGTGGGTTGCTGAGCCAGACGGGACATGGGAGTGTCAGTTGCCTTAGTTTTCTCTGTCCTCGACTTGTATTTCCTGGTGCCCTATGCTTCATCCCTTTGAGATCCTCACAGATTCACCCAGTTTGCCTGAGTTGGAACACTCTGGGTATCAGATCCTCCTGGGTTTACCTCCCTCTCCTTTCCAGCCTGGGACCAACTGGCAATTGTTTCAGCTATATTCTCATCAACAACCCCCCACTTGCTTTCCCTATGTACCTGTCAGGCCGTTTCCCAATTCTGAAGGCACCCTACTATTCATTTTCTCCGCTGGGGTTTAGCTAGAGAAAATTCACAACCAGGCTGACTCCTCAGACAACAAATGGTTGTCTTACAAATAGCTGAGAAAAGATGAGAAGGGAAAGGCAAAGGAGAAAAGGAAAGATATACCCATCTGAATGCAGAGTTCCAGAGGATAGCAAGGAGAGAGACGAAAGCCTTCCTCAGCGATCAATGCAAAGAAATAGAAGGAATCAATAGACTGGGAAAGACGAGAGATCTCCTCAAGAAAATTAGAGATACCAAGAGGACATTTCATGCAAAGATGGGCACAACAAAGGACAGAAACTGTTTGGACCTAACAGAAGCAGAAGATATTAAGAAGTGGCAACATACACAGAAGAACTGCACAAAAAAGGTCTTAATGACCCAGATAAACATGATGGTGTCACTCACCTAGAGTCAGACATCCTGGAAGGTGAAGTCAAGTGGAACTTAAGAAGCATTGCCATGAACAAAGCTAGTGGAGGTGATGGAATTCCCGTTGAGCTATTTCAAATCCTAAAAGATGATGCTGTGGAAGTGCTGCACTCAATCTGCCAGCAAATTTGGAAAACTCAGCAGTGGCCACAGGACTGGAAAAGGTCAGTTTCATTTCAATTCCAAAGAAAGGCAATGCAAAGAATGTTCAAAATACTGCACAATTGCACTCATCTCACATGCTAGTGAGGTAATCCTCAAAATCCTTCAAGCTAGGCTTCAATGGTACCTGAACCGAGAACTTCCAGATGTACAAGCTAGATTTATAGAAAAGGCAGAGGAACCAGAGATCAAATTGCCAACATCTGTTGGATCATACATTACTATAAGTAAAGCAGATGGCCAGTGCAAGTTTAATGTGTGAAGCAGGGCACCCAAAGTTGGTGCTCTGGGACAACCCAGAGGGATAAGGTGGGGAAGAAGTTGGGAGGGGAGTTCAAGATGGGAGGGGACACATGCGTACCTGTGGCCAGTTCATGTTGATGGATGGCAAAAACTGTCACAATATTGTAATATCCTCCAATTAAAATAAATTAACTAAAAAAAATTGACAAGAGACAAAAAAAGAAAAAAAGAGAGAGAGAGAAAAAACAAGGGAATTCCAGAAAGACATCTACTTCTGCTTCACTGACTACACTAAAACCTTTGACTGTGTGGATCACAACAAACTGTGGAAAATTCTTCAAGAGATGGGAATACCAGACCACCTTACCTGTCTCCAGAGAAACCTGTATGCAGGTCAAGAAGCAACAATTAGAACTGGACATTGAACAACGGACTGGTTCCAAATTGGGAAAGGAGTACATCAAGGCTGTATATTGTTACCTTGCTTATTTAACTTACATGCAGAGTACATCATGAGACATGCTGGGCTGGATGAAGCACAAGCTGGAATCAAGAGTGCCAAGAGAAATATCAATAACCTCAGATATGCAGATGACACCACCCTTATGGCAAAAAGTGAAGAGGCACTAAAGAGTCCCTTGATGAAAGTGAAAGAGGAGAGTGAAAAAGCTGTCTTAAAACTCAACATTCAGAAAACTAAGATCATGGCATCTGGTCCTATTACTTCATGGCAAATAGATGGGGAAACAATGGAAGCAGTGAGAGACTTTATTTTCTTGGGCTCCAAAATCACTGCAGATGGTGACTGCAGCCATGAAATTAAAAGATGTTTGCTCCTTGGAAGAAAAGCTATGACCAACCTAGACAGCATATTAAAAAGCAGAGACACTAGTTTGCCAACAAAGGTTCGTCTAGCCAAAGCTATGGTTTTTCCAGTGGTCATGTATGGATGTGAGAGTTGGATGATAAAGCAAGCTGAATGCTAAAGAATGATGCTTTTGAACTGTGGTGTTGGAGAAGACTCTTGAGAGTTCCTTGGACTGCAAGAAGATCAAACTAGTCTAAAGGAAATCAGTCCTGAATATTCATTGGAAGTACTGATGCTGAAATTGAAGTTCCAATACTTTGGCCACCTGATGGGAAGAATTGACTTACTGCAAAAGATCCTGACGCTGGGAAAGATTGCAGGCAGAAGGAGAAGGGGACAACAGAGGATGAGATGGCTGGATGGCATCACCAACTTGATGGTCATGAGTTTGAGTAAGCTTTGGGAGCTGGCAATGGACAGGGAAGCCTGGAGTGCTGCAGCCCATGGGGTCACAAAGAGTCAGACGCGACTGAGCAACTGAACTGAACTGACTTTTAGATCCCTTCATGATATGGCCTCTGGGGGTCTTGACCTCGTTCTCATCTGTAGCACATTCCCGCCTCTCCTCCTTCCTGATCATTCTTTCTGAACGCTTTCCCCAGGAAGCCCTTCTCTCTCTCCTTGCTCCAGGAGTCCTCTCCCTCGAGGGTGAAGTCTCCCANCCCACCCTCAGCGACCCCATGGACTGCAGCCCACCAGGCTCCTCCGTCCATGGGATTTTCCAGGCAGGAGTAATGGAGTGGGGTGCCATTGCCTTCTCCTCAAATGAATGCTAATCACATCCAAACCAAAAGATTGGAGGCTAAATGTGGCCCTCCTCGGGAAGGAAAGAACTGGATGCAACTGCATGGTGTATAATGGTGTTGCTTCAGGCTTGTGGACAGGCTTTCGGGGGAGATCTTTTAGGGCAATAGTTTTCTTCCTAGGATTCCTCACCTTGCATCTCCTAACTCACAACTGGCTCAAGTCTTTTGAGTGTGTGAGTGAAAGTCGCTCAGTCGTGTCTGACTCTTTGCAGCCCCATGGACTATATAGTTCATGGACTTCTCCAGGCCAGAATCCTGGAGTGGGTAGCCTTTCCTTCTCCAAAGCATCTTCCCAACTGGGATGAAACCCAGGTCTCCTGCAGTGCAAGAGGATTCTTTACCAGCTGAACTCTCAGGGGAGTCCACTTTTACTTAAGACCATATGTATGTGATGTAGAGGGAAGTCTGACTGCCCTGCAAACCTTCTTCTCTTGGATGAAGCATGGGTGACTTCAGTAATCTGAATAGCAACTTAGAGCCTTAACATAAAAAAGGCAAAAAACTCAAAACCTTCTTCAGTCAAAGTTGACTCTTCAGAAACTGTAGCTATTTTTATTCAGCTACAGGTTTGGGAAATTCCCATTACTCACATGGACTTCTGACAGGTAAATGCTAATCCCTGGTGTTTATAGTTATGATAATTACTGTATGTGAACACTGTAGCTGGTATCCATTGTCATCTACAGATACTTCATAGCAAAGAATCATTAACTTAGTAGCTATCATATTCCAATTAGCTTATCTCCCTCCCCAAAAAAGCAGATATAATAATAATTCTGTTGTAAAATTACTCCTCCCTCTACTTTGTCTAAATTCATCTGCCTTTCAGTGAGCTCAACCTTCTAGTGAAGATTTCTTTCTTTGTCTCCTCCCTCCCCACTTTCTGACTCCTTCAAAGACTCCTCTCTAGCTTGACCACCCAGGAAACTGTCTGGATTATATGTTGTGAAATTTGATTACAGTTGATTAAACACATTGCTAAATATTGCCTTGACTTGTTCTCAGTTTTATTTCTGAAAGCATAATCTTCTGAACTAGGCTGTAAGTTTTGATAGGGCAAGAACCATATTCATTAATCCTAGACTTAATAAGAGGTATTAATAAGATTAATAGGATGCTTAATAAATATTTGATTAATAAACAGGTATCGGGATGCAACTTTATTGTTGAGAAACAGGAAATATCATCCACTTAAACTTTTGATTAAAGTTTCCTGAGTTTCAGCTCTGTGACAGACCTTGTGCCGGGCTGTGTAGAGCTTATTAAATATAAGGAAGACACAGACTGTCTTAATTTGTAGGAAGATAAAGCATTCACACAGTTTACCAGAAGGTGCCTTAGAAGTATTGTAAGCAAAGGTGAGAGGGGTAAGGATAAAGCTCTTAAAGCTTGTGGTTGAGGAAAAGCTCAGAGAAAGAGCATCTGAGCAGGGCCTTGAATAGGATTTCAGAAGGTGAAGATGGTGGGTAAAAACAGCAGGCAAGGGAACAGTATGAGCAAAAGTAGGGGGTGAAAAAGAAATCTCAAAACTTGTATGGGGAGACCAAGAGGTTCAGTTTGATTGCAGTGATGTCATAATAGTAACAATGTCTGATGTCTGCTTATGCCTGATTTTATGCTTTGTGTACTTTATCTCATCCTATCCTCCCAATAACACATGAGGTAAGTGCTGCAGATACTCCTATTTTATGGATGGTGAAGCAGAGGCTTAAGATAATTTACCCAAGGCCAAAGCACTAGGTTGGGTTCTGACTCTGGAGCTATACTATTCCCTTCCAAGATATGTGTGGGAGGAAGTGAAAAAGAAGGTTGGGGATGCTATTTGGCATGTCATATTAAATTGGGCCTTAAACATCAAAACTCAGTTTGGCAAGTAATGTGGAGCTGCTGAAGATTATTGAACAGGTAAGCCACGCACTGAAAGCCAAACTTTAGGAAGGTTAATATGGTGATTGGATGTAACATAGATTGGAGAGAGCAGAAATAGGAGATAAAAGATCAAGTAGGTGGTGAAAATTCAGTCTGAGTGGAACAGTGAGAATGAGGCATAAGAAACTGCTGTGGGAAACATCTCAGACATAGATTTCTGTAGGGCTTGTCACTCGGCGAAGTGGAGGGTAAAGGAAAGAGTGGACAGTGACTCTGAGACCTCAAGCTGAGCGCAGAGGAAGTGGCAGCAACATGGGCAGGCACAAGGAGGCAAGCAGGGCTCGTTGAAGACGGCTCCCTGAGGTTGGTCAGCGGAGTTGGGGATTCTATACTGGACTATATTTTGGTGGCCGTGCACAATAGGCAGGGGAGATGGAGGTCTGGAATCCTGGAAAGAAGTTAGGGCTGAGGGTGCAGGGCCAGGGAAAGAGGCTTGTGGAGAAAACAACCCTGATGACCCCTTGATGTCAGCCTTCTAGCCTCCAGAATTGTGAAAGACATTTCTGTTGTTGATGCCTCCCAGTCTGTGGTATTCTGTTAAGGCAGTCCTAGAAAACTGCTAACAGTGACCAAGAGCGGAGGTGAGGTGAAGTTGCTCAGTCGTGTCTGACTCTTTGCGACCCCATAGATTGTAGCCTACCAGGCTCCTCCATCCATGGGATTTTCCAGGCCAGAGTACTGGAGTGGGTTGCCATTTCCTTCTCCAGAGGATCTTCCCAACCCAGGGATCGAACCCGGGTCTCCCACATTGTAGGCAGACGCTTTACTATCTGAGCCACCAGGGAAGCCTAGATAAAGAGCAGAAGAGTCTTTCAAAGCCAATCTCTAGCCAACAGCTAGGATAAAGCTTCTCTCCCTGACTTGAAGCAGGGCTTCAGTGAGAAGGGAGACCAAGGGGACTTTACAAAAGCAAATGGAGAACATTTTCAAGGCAGAAGGATGATCAGTAGTGTCATGTACTGTGGAAAGTCAAAGAGAAAGAGGACTGAATGCTTTGGCAACTAAGGGATCACCAGATCTAACAAAAGAATGAGGTACATACATATGGTGCAGTATTCTGTGGACCATGAAAAAATCCAGGTTTTCTAAGAAAGCTCAAGGATTTGGGAAAGTGCTTATAATATAATATTAAGCAATAAGTACATAGATAAAATAAGTTTGAGAGAGAGGACACAAACTATATATAACATCCTAATTTTATTTAGTCTTTATTCCTTTCTTAGATGAATACAATATTAACATATATTGGAGTGCTTTCCTGTATTTTCTGCCAGGCTCTTCTGCTCTCGTTGAGCTAATCAGAGTATATGTAGCAGTGAGAATTGGAAGGAGTTCAGAAGACTAGATTGAAAAGGGCTTGGAGCTACTTGCATGAAGGATCAGGGAAGATCAGGAAGAGGGCAGGAAGATACAAGAGGGAAACGGTGGTGAAAAAGGCAGATGAGTCCAGGTAGGGCAGAGAGTTGGAGAGGGAATCAGAGAAAAGAGACATGGCTTGAGTTAGTGGGACTTGCAGGAGACACAAAAGTCTTCAGACTTTTACGCTGATATTTCCAGGTCTCAAACAATGTGATTCCTTGTGTGCTTTTTTGAAAAACTGAAGCAAAAGTTGAAATTCATTTTTAATGAATTTTGAATGTTGTATAGATGAATCTTCTTTTTCAAAAAAGCATTTAATGATGGAAAACTTCCAAGCATTCACAAAAGTTGAGAAAATACTTTAATGAACCTGATTCACTCAGCTTCAACAATGATTAGTACATGGCCAATCTGTTTCACGTGTACCCCCACATGCTCCTCCCACTTCATTACTTTGAAGCAGTCATATCATCTATAAATATTTCAACAGGTATCTCTAAAATAAATGTCCTTTAAACATAAACATTATCACACTTAAAAACCATCAATAATTCCTTAGATTACCAAATATTCTGCATTCACAATTTGTCAATTGTCTTATAATTTTTTTTTAGTTTATTTAAATTGGGATCCATAGTTTACACACTGCAGTTGGTTACTCTAGCCCATAAATCTTTTTAAAGCTACCTCTTTACTTCTTCTGTTGTTCCTTGAATTTCTTTTCTGAAGAAATCCACAGTATGGATTTTGCTGGTGGTATTTCCATGGTGCAAGGTCTGGGAGAGACGCAACAGGAAGTTGATTTCAGGTGGATAGCTGTGAAAGCAGGCAGGGCCCAGATGTGGTTGGGAAGTGGAATGTTTAGCAAGTCCTGTGGAATGGTTGTGATACTTTCTCTAGCAAAACTTGGCAGCTCTGAAGAGAGCAGATGTCCAATGACCTACAGTGAGGGTTGGTGTTGAGAACACTGGCAGGTAAAAGGGCCAAGGGGGCCAACGATGTTAGCAATGGCAGCACTGATTGGCTGGAGGCCAAGATCTCTCTGGTAGACTTGCCTGTCTATGGTCATCATGTCCTTGACGTTGATATATAGAGTTCTTGGAAATTCTTTGTCTAGCCAAGGGGGATAGTTATTTCAGCAAAGGCCAAGTTATAAAATTACAGAGCCAGGGTTTACCTTTTTTTTTGAGGGTTGTTCCACCTTTGCAGCTCTGATTCTGAATGAGCCAGTAGTGGATGTTAATGGCTCCACAAAGATGAGTTTCCTTTCTCCTCTGTGGTTTACCCACTATCTGAGATTCTTGGCACTGATTACTTTCTCAAGTGGGGAGAATGGGCATTTCTGCCCAGCAATTTTCAATCACTAGAGTTGGTTGCTTGACTTTTCAGGTAGGTTCTGGGAATAATTGACCAATGACCCAGAAAAGCCACCCCCATTTACTGTTCAGGTAGAAGAGGATCTTATACATGGAACCACTGCTTCTAGTCCTCTCTGCATGTGGCTTTGGGGAATCATTGCTCATGAAAAAGTGAAGAAGTACCTTGAATTCAGGAATATGTTTCCAAAAAGATGGTGTATTTTACCTTGCTAGTACTGCCATNAGGTAGAAGAGGATCTTATACATGGAACCACTGCTTCTAGTCCTCTCTGCATGTGGCTTTGGGGAATCATTGCTCATGAAAAAGTGAAGAAGTACCTTGAATTCAGGAATATGTTTCCAAAAAGATGGTGTATTTTACCTTGCTAGTACTGCCATAACCAAGTAAAACAAACTGGGTGGCTTAAACAGAAATTTACTGTCTCATAGTTCTGGAAGCTAAAAGACCAAGATCATGGTGTTGGCAGGATTGGTTCCTTACAAGGGCTGAAGGAAGAATGTGTCTAGGCCTCTCTCCTTGGTCTGCAATTAGCCATCTTTTCCCTATTTCTCTTCACACCACCTTCCCTCTATGTGTGTCTGTGCCAGTGACCAAATTTCCCCTTTTTATAAGAACACATCATGTTAGATTAGGCCCCACCCTAATAATACCATCCTGACTTAACTAATTACATCTGCAATGACCCTAATTCCAAATGAGGTCACATTCTGAGGTACCAGGAGTTAGGACATCAACATGTGAATTGGGGTGGGAGGTGGACAAAGTTTACCATAACAGATTGGCATACTCCATTTTTTCTCTCTCCCTACCCACCTCCCTTCTGTAGGCCCTCATGACCCTCTGTTGGGGGAACTGAAATTGTTTCCAATGTTTCCTTGTCTCCTGATCCTCACCTCCAGTCTACATTGCATATGGTTCATCAAGTTCATCTTTTCTAGAATCCCCAATCATGACTCTTGATTATAAATCATCCATGGCCCATTGCCTGAAGAAGTGGTTCCAAACTTTCTGGTTTGGCAGAGTCAAGTGCCAAGTTTAGAGAAATATGGGTTCTTGGGCTCGACTCTCTAACATTT
The DNA here is from genome assembly GCA_006410615.1 of Neotragus moschatus. Taxonomy (NCBI): domain Eukaryota; kingdom Metazoa; phylum Chordata; class Mammalia; order Artiodactyla; family Bovidae; genus Neotragus; species Neotragus moschatus. The sequence continues at coordinate 127,528 of SJYA01001558.1, read as the reverse complement.
TGATTTATAAGGTCTAGGCTGTGTATTATCACCCTGCTTATTTAACTTATATGCAGAGTACATCATGAGAAGCACTGGGCTGGAGGAAGATTGCTGGGAGAGTTATCAATGACCTCAGATATACAGATGACACCACCATTATGGCAGAAACTGAAGAACTAAAGAGCCTCTTGATGAAAATGAAAGAGGTGAGTGAAAAAGTTGGCTTAAAGCTCAATATTCAGAAAATTAAGATCATGGCATCCAGCCCTATCACTTCATGGCAAAGAGATGGGGAAACAGTGGAAACAGTGTCAGACTTTATTTTTCTGGGCTCCAAAATCACTGCAGATGGTGATTGCAGCCATGAAATTAAAAGACGCTTGCTTCTTGGAAGAAAAGTTATCACCAACCTAGATAGCATATTAAAAAGCAGAGACATTACTTTGTCAACAAAGGTCCATCTAGTCAAGGCTTTGGTTTTTCCAGTGGTCATATATGGATGTGAGAGTTGGATTATAAAGAAAGCTGAGCAGTGAAGAATTGATGCTTTTGAACTGTGGTGTTGGAGAAGACTCTTGAGAGTCCCTTGGACTGCAAGGAGATCCAACCAGTCCATCCTGAGGAGATCAGTCCTGGGTGTTCATTGGAAGGACTGATGTTGAAGCTGAAACTCCAATACTTTGGCCACCTGATGTGAAGAGCTGACTCATTTGAAAAGACCCTGATGCTGGGAAAGATTGAAGGCAGGAGGAGAAGGGGACAACAGAGGATGAGATGGTTGGATGGCATCACTGACTCAGTAGACATGGGTTTGGGTAGACTCCCGCAGTTGGTGATGGACAGGGAGGCCTGGCATGCTGTGATTCATAGGGTCACAATGAGTTGAACACGACTGAGCTACTGAACTGAATGGAGGAATTTTTTTCAAAGATCTCCAGATAATTTTAATCATCAGAACAACTGATTTAGAGAAGAGAATAAAATTCATCACAATCTGATCAAAATTTACTCTCCAACTTCACAATCCTCTAGAATCCTCTGTCTATTTACCAGGCTCCAAAATTGCTGACAATTCTGCCCCAATATATCTTCATGTTGGACCACCTGAGGAGGTTCTCTCTCCTGACCTACTTCTCCAACTNTGATTTAGAGAAGAGAATAAAATTCATCACAATCTGATCAAAATTTACTCTCCAACTTCACAATCCTCTAGAATCCTCTGTCTATTTACCAGGCTCCAAAATTGCTGACAATTCTGCCCCAATATATCTTCATGTTGGACCACCTGAGGAGGTTCTCTCTCCTGACCTACTTCTCCAACTGTCTCTGCTGCTGCTGCTGCTAAGTCGCTTCAGTCGTGTCCAACTCTGTGCGACCCCATAGACAGCAGCCCATCAGGCTCCCCCACCTCTGGGATTCTCCAGGCAAGAACACTGGAGTGGGTTGCTATTTCCTTCTCCAATGCATGAAAGTGAAAAGTGAAAGTGAAGTCGCTCAGTCGTGTCCAACTCTTAGCAACCCCATGGACTGCAGCCCACCAGGCTTCTCCTTCCATGGGATTTTCCAGGCAAGAGTTCTGGAGTGGGGTGCCATTGCCTTCTCCGCCAACTGTCTCTAGTCCTTCTCAAGTCCCTTTTCTTTGACGTCTCCCTACAACTCTGTCTTACTGTTACCACCCCTTTCTTGACCTCCTATAGAGTCTTATCTGTGCTACTTGCTAGGCAGAGAGCTCTACCTTGTGAAGGTTCATAAGCTAGGGCTGAGAAGACCTTAGAGAACACATGTCTCAAAATCCTCAGAGTTCAGAGGAAAAAATGAAGGCCTCAACATGATATGCTCAGGGACACACAGTAGTAGAAAACAAGAAATGGTTCAGGGTATGATTTCAAACAAGGTGACTGAATAAAACCCTTAGGCTTCATATCCTTTTCCCTACTACACACAACCAAGCAGTTACTGATTGACAGGGAACTGGAGCAAATATATTTTCTGCAGAGACTGGCAAAGAAGCTCTGGAGTTGAGAACTCGGGAGCAGCAGAGGGCAGAGCAGGGTGCTGTACTGAGAAGAGTGCCATTAAGTGAGAATCCATATACTTAGCAGGCTCTCCAATCATCAGAAATACCTAAAATAAAAAACTAAATTATTTCTATCTGGAAAAACTGACCAGTCCAAAAAGAAATAGTGACAGAATGGATTTATTAAAAAAAAAAAAAAAGCTAGTTTTCACCATGTTCCATCCATACACACTGACCAGTCTTTTGGTTTCTTATTTTCACATGTGAGTAAATAGTCATGATCATCTGAGGCACAACCAACCAACCAATGAAAGCCTTTCTGGAGAGGACTACAAGAAGGAAAAATAGGTTACATATAAAGGACTGGGAGGTGGGATAATATAGGACGTCTCAACTGCAACTTGGAAAATAGAAGATAATGGAACATTACCTTCATTATTCTGGGGAAAATAGTTTTCTACTTAAATTTTCTTACCCAGACAAACTATCTATCAAGACAAAGACTAGGCCAATTCAGACAAACACTTATACCCATGCCATACTTTCTCAGGAAGATTCTGCAAGATGTGAGACTCAAAAAACAATTAAACCAAGAAGAAGAAGACTAGAATTTAAAATATATAGGATTCAACATAAATGAGAAGACATTCAGGATGACAGAAAGGAAAGTTCCAGCACAACAACCAAGCAACAGACCTCAAGAAGAAACAGCCAACCTGGAGCAGTAAAGAAATTTAAAGTACTAATGGATCATCTGATACATTTGACTTTGTGGACTATTGTATTAAAAGCGCCCCCCCCCTCACACACACACACATAGGGGCTCTTATGGAATATGGGAAGACTTAACCATGGAAATAAAGAAACTAAACAGATGAAAATATAAGGTAGGAGGACAAGAAGGATGTGGTCAAGGAAAGAACTGGGCTCATAGACCAATTGCATTTGTTTTGAGAAAAGTTTTATATAGTTCTATGGAAGAATTTTGGGAGTAAAATTGAGAACACAGAAAGATAAGATAATTATTAAATTCAAGCAAAAGAGAAAGTTGTATAAGAAAGGAAACGTTATCATGCACAGTACATGACTCAGCTGTAAACAATAGTATATACTAACCATAACATAATTGATAAACATCGATTTAATAAAAAATAGAAATGCATGCTATATTGTAAGCATCAGGGCAAGATAAGTGTGTGTGTGTGTATACACGTGCCAGTTATTACATGATTGTGTCTTAGCTTTGAACCCACCCTTCTGCACTTTGCTCTGTAATGCTGGGACTAGAATGCTGCACACCACAATTTTCCCTTGCCAGCTGGCTCCATGTTAGTCTCAGTCAACATGAGAACAAGAAGAATATTGCAGAACTGGAGGAGAAACAAGCTTATATCTCCCTACTTGCTTCCTTTTCTCTCAATATTCATTTATTCATTCAATTATTGAACAAAGATTTGAGTGACTACTGCATGCCAAGCATTGTTCTAGGTGTTTAAAATTCATCAGTGATAATATTTCTGCCTCCATAGAGCTTATCTTCTAGTAGAGAGAGATAATAAGCAATGTGCATAATAAACAACAGTGTTATAGAAAAAGAAAGAATAAAGCAAAGTAAGAGTGATTGGGAGTGCATGAGTGTTACAATTTTATTTTATTTTATTTTACTATACACCTATTTAATATTGATTTTAAATAGTCTAAAATATTATTATTTTTTTAATTTTTATTTTTACTTTGTTTTACTTTACAGTACTGTATTGGTTTTGCCATACATTGACATGAATCTGCCACAGGTGTACATGAGTTCTCAATCCTGAACGCCCCTTCCACCTCCCTCCCCATATCATCTCTCTGGATCATCCCTGTGCACCAGTTCCAAGCATCCTATATCCTGTATCGAACATAGACTGGTGACTCGTTTCTTACATGATACTATACATGTTTCAATGCCGCTGTTCCAAATCATCCCACCCTCGCCCTCTCCCTCAGAGTCCAGAAGTCCGTTCTATACATCTGTGTCTCTTTTGCTGTCTCGCATACAGGGTNCACTCTCCACTTTCACTTTCATCAAGAGGCTTTTTAGTTCCTCTTCACTTTCTGCCATAAGAGTGGTGTCATCTCAGATGCATAGAATGGACTTTTGGACTTTGAGGGAGAGGGAGAGTGTGGGAAGATTTGGGAGAATGGCACTGAAACATGTATACTATCATGTAAGGAACAAATCGTCAGTCTATATTCAATACAGTGTACAGGATGCTTGGGACTGGTGCACGGGGATGATCCAGAGAGTTGATATGGGGTGGGATGTGGGGGGGGGTTCAAGATTGGGAACTCATGTACACCTGAGATGGAAAAAAATATATTAAAAAAAGAGTGCTGTCATCTGCATATCTGAGATTATTGATATTTCTCCCAGCAATCTGGATTCCAGCTTGTGTTTCTTTCAGTCCAGCATCCAGGGCCAGATGTCTTCACTGGTAAATTCAACCAAACATTCAAAGAAGAATTAGCACCAATATTTCTCAAACTTGTCACAAAATAGAAGAGGAAGGACTCTTCCAAACTCATTTTATGAGGCCAGCATTACCCTGATGTCAAAATAAGACAAAGATTCACAAGAAAAGAAAATTACATGCCAATATCCCTGATGAACATAGAGATAAAATCTTCAACAAAATATTAGCAAATCAAATTCAACAATACATTAAAATGATCATTCACCATTATTAAGTGGGATTTATCCCAGGAATACAAAGATGGCTAATCATCCACAAATCAGTCAATGTGATATACTACATTGACAAAATGCAGGGTAAACATTGTATGATCATCTCGATAGATGCAGAAAAAGCATTTAACAAAATTCAACTTATGATTAAAAACTCAACAAAGTGGGTATAGAGGAAACATGCCTAAACATAAAAAGGCCATATATGACAAGTCCATAACTAGCATCATACTTAATGGTGAAAGCTGAAAACTTTTTATCTAAGATCAGGAACAAGATAAGAATTTACCCTCATCACTTTTATTTAACATAGTATTGAAAGTCTTAGCCAGAGCAATTAGGCAAGAATAAGAAATAAAAGTTGTCCAAATTGGAAAAGAAGAAGTAAAACTGTCACTATTTGACATGATATTATACGTAGAAAACTCTAAAGGCTCCATCAAAAAATTGTTATCTAATGAACAAAAAATTAGTTATCTAATGAACAAATTCATGAAATTTGTAGGATACAAAATCAGTACACAAAAATATGATGCATTTCTAAAACAGTAATAATGAGCTATTGGAAAGAGAAATTAATAAAACAATTCCATTTGCAATTTCCCCAAAAAGAATTAAATAGGAGTAAATTTAGCTAAGGAGGTGGAAGACCTATGTACGGAAAAGCACGAGATATTAATGAAAGAAATTTAAAAAGCTTCAAATAAATGGAAAGATATTTCATGCTCAGGGACAGAAATAATTAATAATGTTAAAATGTCCCTAATACTCAAAGTGATCTACACATTCAGTGCAATGCTTATCAAAATCCCAATGACATTTTCCACAGAAATTGAACAAACAATCCTAAAATTTGTATGAACTATGAAATATTCTAAATAGCCAAAGTAAACTTGGGAAAGAAGAGCAAAGCTGGAGGCATCATGCTTCCTGATTTCAAATTATATCACAAGCAATAGTAATCAAAGTAGGATGGTATTGGCATAAAAACTGACACATAGATCCATGGATCAGAATTCTGATAAAGGGATCAGAATAGGAGCCCAGTTTATAGCCATATCACCCTGAACAGACCCAATCTTATCAGAATAGGGAACCCAGAAAAAAACCCATATATATATATATATATGGTCAACTAATTTATGACAAAGGAGCCAAGAATACACAATGGAAAAATTGAACAGTGACATGGAAAAGGATGAAAATGGACCAGTCTTACACCATATACAAAATTAATTCAAAATAGATTAAAGACAAATATAAGACCTGAAACCATACAACTCTCAAAAGAAAACATACGTGGTAAACTCCTTGACGTTGGTCTTGATGATGATTTTTGAATCTGACACTACCACCACCACCAACAAAAAAAAACAATGAAAACAAAAATAAGCGAGGTAACATCAAATTAAGAAGCTTCTGTACAGTAGAGGAAACCATCAACAAAGTAAAGTCAACCTACTGAACAGGAAAAAATATTTGCAAATCATATATCTGGTAAGGGACTAATACCTAGAGTATATAAAGACCTTATAAAACTCAATATAAAACTCCCCACAAACAATCCAATTAAAAAGTGGGCAGAAGATCTGAATACACATATTTTCCAAAGACATACTGGTGATCGCCATGAACATGATAAGAAGATACCCTACATCATTAATCATCAGGAAGATGCCAATCAAAACTGCCTACCCACGTCACCTCATACTTGTTAGAATAGATATTACCAGAAAAAATCAGAAATAACAAGTTTCAGTGAGGAAGTGGGTAAAAGTGATCCCTTTTGTGCTGTTGGGAATATAAATTGATACAGCCACTGTGAAAGTTCTTCAAAAAATTAAAAATAGAGCTACCATATTATCCAGCAACTACACTTATGGATATTAATCTAAAGAAGATTTAGTTCTAAAGAAGGATATAGGCACCTCCATGTTCACTGAAGCACTGTTTCCAATAACCAAAATATAGAAACAACCTGTGTCCACTGATAGAGGAACAGATAAATAAATTGTGGTATATAAATGCAATGGAATATCATTCAGCCATAAAAAAATGAATGAAATCTTGCGATTCGTGACAACATAGATTGACCTTGTGGGCATTATGTTAAGTGAAATAAGTCAGAAAGAGAAACACAAAGACTGTTTTTTCTCTTTTATATGTGAACTCTAAAAAAGAAAAGAACCCTCCCCGCCACGCCCCACAACTGAAACACATTTAGAGAGAACAAATTGGTGGTTGCCAGAGGTGAGGATTGGGAAGCGGGAGAAATGAGCAAACTGTTTTGTATCTTAGGTTAAATAAATTGAACTTAGAGGAGAGAACTGTCTTCCCTTGAGATAAGAAAAGTGAAGTTAAAAGTGTGTGTGCGGCCCATGCTTCTCCACGTAGCCAGAGATAGGTAAGCCGCTGATCAGAGAAAGGATTTGGGAATGAGAACACAAGGAAAGAAGAGGAGATCTAAACTAAATGCTCTGGGCAGTATGAATGGAAGAAATCATTAAGAAGTGAGAGGCCCATCAGCAAGGGCCTACTTGAGTCTGCAACCTCTTATAAAAATCCTCTACAACAAAGGAGAAGAAGCAGAGAGTTGAGTTGAGTGACCGTGAGTTAGGAATTGACATGGTAAGCCTGGCCAAAGATTTTCAGGAAGTGAAGAAATACTGAACAGAGTACGGAGGAGTTTTCAGTGGACTCAGTTTAGCTAGAAAGTAATGAATAAACTGGGTTGGAAGTTGTCCACTCCAAGAGAATCCCCATGGACAGAGGATACTGGCGGGTTACAGCCCATGCAGTTGCAGATTCAGATACGACTGAGCGACTAAGCACAGGTCAACAAATGTTCTTTGCATCCAAAGATGGTGAAGCTCTATACAGTTAGTAAAAACAAGACCTGGAGCTGACTGTGGCTCAGATTATGAGCTCCTTATTGCAAAATTCAGACTTAAATTGAAGAAAGTAGGGAAAATCACTAGGCTATTTAAGTACAACCTAAATCAAAGTCCTTATGATTATACAGTGGAGGTGATGAATAGATTCAAGGGATTAGATCTGGTAGACAGAGTGCCTGAAGAACTGTGGACAGAGATTCATAACCTTGTACAGGAGGCAGTGACCAAAACCATCCTAAAGAAAAAGAAATGCAAAAAGGCAAAGTGATTGTCTGAGGAGCTTTTACAAATAGCTGAGGAAAGAAGAGATGTGAAAAGCAAGGAAAAAAGGGAAAGACATATCCAACTGAATGCAGAGTTCCAGAGAATTGTAGGAAGAGATAAGGCCTTCTTAAATGAACAATGCAAAGAAATAGAAGAAAACAACAGAATGGGAAATACTAGAGATCTCTTCAAGAAAACTGGAGATATCAAGGGAACATTTCATGCAAAGTTGAGTACAATAAAGGACTAAAAAGATTAGCTTAGGGCAGAAGAGATTAAGAAGAGGTGGCAAGAATACACAAAAGAACTATACAAAAAAAGCTGTTAATGACCAAGATAACCATGATGGTGTTGTCACTCACCTAGAGCCGGATGTTCTGGAGTGTGAAGTCAAGTGGGCCTTAGGAAGCGTTACTCTGAAGAAGGCTAGTAAAGGTGATGCACTTCCAGCTGAGCTGCTTAAAATCCTAAAAGATGATACTCTTAAAGTGCTGCACTCAATATGTCAACAAATTGGGAAAACTCAGCAGTGGCCACAGGACTGGAAAAGGTTAGTTTTCACTCCAATCCCAAGGAAAGGCAATGCCAAAGAATGTACAAACTACTGTCCAATTGCACTTATTTCACATGCTGGTTATGCTCAAAATCCTTCAAGCTAGGCTTTAATAAAGTACACGAACCAAGAACTTCCAGATGTACAAGCTGGGTTTCAAAGAGGCAGAGGAATCAGAGATCAAATTGCCAACATTTGTTGGATCATGGAGAAAGCAAGGGAGTTCCAGAAAAACATCTACTTCTGCATCATTGACTATGCTAAAGCCTTTGATTGCATGGATCACAACAAACTGTGGAAAATTCTTCAAGAGATGGAAGCAACAGACCACCTCACTTGTCTCCTGAGAAACCTGTATGTGGGTCAAGAAGCAACAGTGACAACTGGACCATGGAACAACTGTCTGGTTCCAAATTGGGAGAGGAGTAAACAAGGCTGTGTATTGTCACGCTGCTTATTTAACGTCTATGCAGTGTACATCATGTGAAATGCCTGGCTGGATCAATCACAAGCTGGAATTGAGATTGTTGGGAGAAATATCAACAACCTCAGATATGCAGCTGATATCACTCTAATGAGAGAGAGTGAAGAGGAACTAAAAAGCCTCTTGATGAAAGTGCAAGAGGACAGTAAAAAAGTTGGCTTAAAGCTCAACATTCAAAAACTAAGATCATGTCATCTGGTCCCATCACTTCATGGCAAATAGATGTGGAAAAAGTGGAAGCAGATGCAGACTTTTCTTTCCAAAATCACTGCAGACAGTGACTATAGCCATAAAATTAAACAATGTTTGCTCTTTGGAAGGAAAGCTATGACAAACCTAGACAAAGCATTAAAAAGCAGAGACCTCACTTTGCTGACGAAGGTCTGTATAGTCAAAGCTATGATTTTTCCAGTAGCTATGTATGGATGTAAGAGTTGTACCATAAAGAAGGCTGAGTGCTGAAGAATTGATGGTTGCAAATTGCGGTGCTGGAGAAGGCTCTCACTGAGAGTCCCTTGGACTGTAAGGAGATCAAATCAGTCAAGCCTAAAGGAAATCAACATTGAATACTCTTTGGATGGACTGATGCTGAAGCCAAAACTCCAATACTTTGGCCACCTGATGTGAAGCATGAACTCACTAGAATAAAGACCCTGATGCTGGGAAAGACTGAAGGCAAAAGGATAAAAGAGCAGCAGGGGATGAGATGTTTAGATAGCATCACTGATTCAATAGACATGAATTTGAGCAAACATGGAGTCGCAAAGAGTCGGACACGACTGAGCGACTGAGCTGAACTGGACTGAGGGAGATAGTGTGGAGAAGGCAATGGCACCCCACTCCAGTACTCTTGCCTGGGAAATCCCATGGACGGAGGGGCCTGGTAGGCTGCAGTCCATGGGGTCGCTAAGAGTCGGACATGACTGAGCAACTTCCCTTTCACTTTTCACTTTCATGCATTGGAGAAGGAAATGGCAACCCACTCCAGTGTTCTTGCCTGGAGAATCCCAGGGACGAGGAGCCTGGTGGGCTGCTGTCTATGGGGTCACACAGAGTCAGACACAACTGAAGCGACTTAGCAGCAGCAGTTCACTGGTTCCTAGAATGTCAACATTCACTCTTGCCATCTCCTGTTTGACCACTTCCAATTTGCCTTGATTCAATGACCTAACATTCCAGGTTCCTATGAAATATTGCTCTTTACAGCGGAGCCTGATATGCAATTGTCCATGGGGTGCTAAGCACTCCTATTGTTTAGCAGGATTCATGTGAAGTAACTGAAATAATTTATGAAAAGTGCTTAGCAAGGTGCCTGGCACAGAATAATTGCTTACCAAATGGTTGTTGACATTGTTCAGTTGCTAGGTTGAGTCCAACTCTTTTCGATCCCATGAACTATAGCATATCAGTCTCCTCTGTCCTCCAGTATCTCCCTGAATTTGTAGCTAGGCTTCCCTTGTGCCTGCAATGAATCCACCTGCAATGCAGGAGACCTGGGTTTGATCCCTGGTTTGGGAAGATCCCCTGGAGAAGGGAAAGGCTACACACTCCAGTATTCTGGCCTGGAGAATTCCATGGACTGTATAGTTGATGGCGTCACAAAGAGTTGGACACGACTTTCACTTCATTTCACTTCACAGATGAGGTTACTGAGACTCAAAGATATGCGGATGACATCACCTGCATAAGTGAAGAAGAACTAAAGAGCCTCTTGATGAAAGTGAAAGAGAGAGTGAAAAAGTTGGCCTAAAGCTCAACATTCAGAAAACTAAGATCATGGCATCCAGTCCCATCACTGCATGGCAAATAGATGGGGAAACAGTGGAAACAGTGTCAGACTTTATTTTTCTGGGCTCCAAAATCACTGCACATGGTGATTGCAGCCATGAAATTAAAAGACACTTACTCCTTGGAAGGAAAGTTATGACCAACCTAGACAGCATATTAAAAAGTAGACATTACTTTGTCAACAAAGGTCCGTCTAGTCAAGGCTATGGTTTTTCCAGTAGTCATGTATGGATGTGAGAGTTGGACTATAAAGAAAGCTGAGCACCAAAGAACTGATGCTTTTGAACTGTGGTGTTGGAGAAGACTCTTGAGAGTCCCTTGGACTGCAAGGAGATCCAACCAGTCCATCCTAAGGAGATCAGTCCTGGGTGTTCATTGGAAGGACCGATGTTGAAGCTGAAACTCCAATACTTCGGCCACCTGATGTGAAGAGCTGAGTCATTTGAAAAGACCCTGATGCTGGGAAAGATTGAAGGCAGAAGAAGGGAACAACAGAGGATGAGATGGTTGGATGGCATCACTCACTCAAGGGACAGGAGTTTGGGTAAACTCCAGGAGTTGGTAACGGACAGGGAAGCCTGGCGTGCTGTGGTTCATGAGGTTGCAAAGAGTCAGACACGACTGAGTGTCTGAACTCAACTGAATGTGCCTAAAGCCACTGAGACGGAACCACATCCAGACAGACAGGTTTCAGAGCCTGTCAGGTTCCACCTGGATTCAAATACTATCCCCTTAAAAACTAACTGAGAATAAATTGGGCATTAAGGGAAAACTCTCTGGAGGTCATCCGGGGTAGGGCTGTATGAGGAAAGCAAGCCTGCAGAGGCAACATTGGGGCCGGAAGCCCTTGGCTCCCTGCCTGAGATGCACACAGGCAGTAGTCTCACTGGCTCAGTGTGTCTATCACTTCATGGGCTTGCTATCAGGTGACCCAGGTTCAAGTTCCTGGTCTGCTACAATTTCCCTGTGTGGCTTTGAGTGGTAGCTAATTTCTTACTGCACACTGAGGGGGAAGATTTGACTAGACAGGCCGACAGTTTTTCTCAACTTCAAAAAGCTGGGGATTCCATGTATTATTTTCCCCAGAGGTATTTGTGATGTGGAATTAAAGGCCTTTTCCTGATGTCTCAGGGAGGTATTTTTTAGGTCAGTGGTCCCTTCCTAATGCCCTGTATTTGAGCATCTTAAGTTTCTGTCTACCCAAGGGCAGGCCTCTCCTGTGCTAGGCCATGGAAATAGAAGAATTAAATAATACTCCCTGCTCTGCTTCAGGCTGAGGGGTTCTAAGGACCGACTCTGGTTTCAGCTTTGCTGGCAGTTGTGACTCACTGTGATTAAGTAAACACCCGGGAACAGGCAGCCCCAGACTTCTCCCATCAGATTCACTCTAATTTTTTTTTTTTTTTAATCCTTTGTTTGGATACAAGCTTCTTTGAGCTCATCTTTGGAATGGAAATGAAAGCATTACTGTGGAACAGGCAGAACAGGAATTGCCCATCAATAGAACTACGACTAGAATATGGAACCCCTGGGCCTTGAGCCTGTGTTGTTTAGCCCTGGCTTACTGGTCTCCTTGCCTCCCTGTCTTCTTCCCTCCCTCTCACTCGTGTGGTCTACTCTCCCTCGTTGACCCCCGCGAGGTAGCCCCACTCCCCCAGGAGCCTCAGGAAAAAGAGACCCCCCTGCCCCCGCAAGAAGTGACCATCCCTGGGGACAAGAAGTGAGTGAATATGTGTGTGGACGGGGAGGAATGGTGCTGCTGGGGCCATGACTGCAACAATATTTCTTCTTTGGTTCCTCCAATCAGATTGCACTTCAACCTCAGCTGTCATTCCAAGTGAAGACTGTAGCTTAGATTTTAACTTTCTCTCCATCTCTTTGGGTGGAAGGTCAAAGATTCATTTTACCTCTGGGTTTATTTCTCTTTGTGTCTCTTCACCTATCTGAAGCTCATCTTCCTCATCCACTCCCTACAAACTACAAGAAAACAAACAAATGAAAAAGCAAATGTGTCTCCTCCCTCACCTAACTGTCACTTTCTCTGCCTCGCCTTTTGCAAGTTTCTTGAATGCACGAGCCTGGCCTAGCTGTCTTCACTTCATCATCTCCTGTCTGTATCTGATTCTACAGGGCAGTGAACTGTCCTCATGGTCCCTCGTGACCTTCTCATCACTCAATCCCAAGACCTTTTTTTAGTCCTTATCCAATTTAACCTTTTGACAACATGTGACATGCCAGACAGCTGCGCTTTCTCTCCTCTTGGCTTCTGTGACCAATCTTTTTACTGCTTCACCTACCCCTCAGAAATAATCACCTCTTTCTCAGTCTTTCTTGCCATTTTTTTCTTCCCTGGCATGGACACAACTTATATGTGTACCTACACACGTGTGTTCGTTGTTCAGTTGTGTCCGACTCGTTGCCACCCCATGGACTGTAGCCCACCAGGTTCCTCTGTCCGTGGAGTTCTCCAGGCAAGAATACCATTCCCTTCCCCAGGGGATCTTCCTGACCCAGGGATTGAACTCAGATCTCCTCATTTGTAAGCAAGGAAGTACTGAGCCCCTGTCTTCTCCTGAAAAGAATTTAAACAGACTACAGACATATACGCTTCATTAGAGTAGCAAAAAAGGGAATGAGATGGAAGTGGTGGGGAAGAGTAAATTGTAGCCATAGTAAGTGAAGAATGCAAAGCTTTATCCAAAAGGTACTATAAGAACATTAGTCTACCCAACAAATCTGATTGTGTGACTCTCCCATCAAAAAGTCCATGAGTACTCATTATTGCTCAACTCCTTAGCTTAGCCTTTTATTTGTTTATTTATTTGGCTGCCTTGGGTCTTGGTTGCGACACACAGGATCTTTGTTGTGTCATGCAGGATCTTTCGTTGCGGCCACAGGCTCTCAAGTGGTGGTGTGAGGGCGCCAGAGGGTTTGGGCTCCGGTGGTTGTGGCATGCAGGCTTATTGCTCCACAGCATGTGGGATCTTAGTTCCCTGGTCAGGAACTGAACCCACATCCCTTGCATTGCAAGGCAGATTCTTAACCACTGGACCACCAGGGAAGTCCCCATAGCCTTTCATACTTGAATCCTAGCTTGCTTTTCCAGCTCCTTTACTACTCTTGGACCTTGGTACAGCTGATTTCTCTGCTTAGAATATACTATGCTCAACAAACAGAAAAAGAGCAACCCTAAACCAGCTATACGAAAAGATACTAAACTTCATTAATCATCAAGGAAATATAAATTACAGCCACAACATGGCTTAAAAAGACAATGGAAAGTTCCAAATTAAGCCTAGTGAAAATGCAGAGCAAAATGAATGCTCCTAAACTGCTGATAGAAGTGTAAATTGGTACAATTATTTTGGTAAATTATTTGTCAGTGTTTAGACTGAGCGACTTCACTTTCACTTCACTTTCATGCATTGGAGAAAGAAATGGCAACCCACTCCAGTGTTCTTGCCTGGAGAATCCCAGGGACGAGGGAGCCTGGCGGGCTGCCGTCTATGGGGTCGCACAGAGTCGTACACGACTGAAGTGACTTAGCAGCAGCAGCAGTAAACCTGAACATATGCATACAAAAACTAAAATTGTTTCTGAGGATAAGCATTTCTATATGTGGACCATCACATAGAATGCGTGCGTGTCTTTCCTTACCAAGGCTCAGATTCTCCCTGGACCATCTGCTGTTTAGAAAGCACAAAACAAATATTAATCCAACATGGTGGAATGAAAGTTGACAAAAAAACTTTCTGGAAGCTACATTGTGAAGTAAATTTCAACTCTCTGCTTTGTTTCCATTTACTTCAAATGGTGAATTATTTTAAAAGAGATTTAATGTTTTCTTAATCATGTACTACAAAACAAAAGACTTTGGAAAACATATTTAACAAGCTAATAAATCTCTTAAAAGGTTTTATTCCATAAAAAAGAATATACTGGGCTCTCTCCCTCTCCCTCACGCTGTCCACTCAACAAACATCGACTCATGTTTAAAGACAGTTCCAACATCACCTCTTCTGTGAAGCCTCCCCCAGCAACTCCTGTGATAACTTATTACTCTTTTTTGGTAGCAAATAAACTTCTACAAGCTTCAGTTTCTGCATCTGGACAATGGGAATGATAATGGAACCTACTTCACTGGAAGGATTAAATGAGACACACACGAAAAGTGCTTAACACACATCCTGGCATATTGTGTGCCTTTACTAGATGTTAACAAGTAGGTATTTTACCCTTTCTATAAGTGGAGAAGACAATAGCCAAGAAGACTAGGCTATCTTCTTAAGCTAATTAGGACCCAAGTAGAGAGTTTAGAATAAGCCCCTGATTCCTCTTGCCTGGGCCATAGACTCTTCAATCCTTGCCCACAAAGTCTTGCAAATGTTGCTTTTCATCAGTACCTGGCTGTTCCTCTTTGGAAAATCTCTCCCACCCTGAATGTCAGACTCTTCAAGTTTAGCACTACTAGGGTTCATGACTTTATCTGTGTAAGTGTGAGTAGGATCACTGTTTAGTTCTAATCTAGTTGCCCCGGTCTTGCTGAGATCATTGTCTCTGCAATTCACTGCTAAAACAGTCTGGTCTCAGGGTGCACTGGGATTGTCAAATGGATTCAGAAGTTAAGGAGAAGGCATCCCAGTGCTAGTGGTTAGCCTGGTACAGCGGCCATCAGACCCAGCCGCACAGGCATTTGCTGCCCCTGGTGTCAAGAAAGCCTGGATGACCTAATGTCTGGCTTGGCTGCTGGGGGTGGGTTCTCAAGGGCCATCTCCTCAGCAGCTCTCTGACTGTGGGCACTCGGCAGTGCCTGTACACTTTTGCTTGTGTGTGCTTGGTTGTGTCTCTCTGTGTATAACTATCCCTAGGACTCAGGGACTTTATGGTTCTAGAGGAATCTCATAATAATTAAACCAATACTAAGTGGAAGTTGGTATCCATCCATATCCAGAGAGAGGAAATAGGATGCTCCGGGAGGCCACCTGCCTCACCCAGGGTTATTTGAATTTTAAATGATGTTCATAAGTGATCTGCCTCACCTTGAGCCCAGGCTGTTTCTGGCATGCTTTATACCCCTTTCAGAAAAGCAGAAGAACACACGAGGGTTCTTGGGTAACCACATGAGACACCCTACCGTATCGTCACCTTCCTTCCCATGGGTCCAGGGCTACCCTGCATTTGCAGTGGGCTCCCAGTGAACATTCCTGAGTGACCTGTATGTGAGGTACCCTGAGGAAGGGGGATCACAGGCCTTGGAAAGCAGGAATTGCATATTACAGTCGGAAGGGTGGGCTTAGTGAGCATGTGGGGAGTGGCTTGTTGGTGCTGAGAGACTGCGAGCCAGCTCTGGAATCTTAGGCAGCTTTCTCTCCACTTGCCCATTTTGGGAGATGACTTTAAGGTTCCCTTCTTTAATGAGAGGTTTTCATATGGTATTGAATCTCTCCCTTGAGATAAGCATTATTAAAAACTTACTGTGAGCACACAGTAGCTTACATGTGTGTGGAGCTTCGTTAATACTTTCCACTGCTTGTTTGCATTTGGAAGTGCATTATAGCTTATTTTACACAGCACAGTTTTTCTTTCCATATTACATGGTAACTGACTAATGAATTTTTCTGTCACCTTGTGGCAGAACCCCTATCACTTTGAAAACAAAAATTTTACCACCTACGGGCCTCAAGGAGCAAAACAGGCAGGTGGTATCCACCAAGGGGACAGGCAAGGACAGGCCTGAAGAGGCGCGTGTGGTGAGCAGCCACTGAAGACTCCAAGGGGTCACAGTCAGACAGCCCAGAGAGCCAGCATAAGCAGGTGGCCTGCACGTGGGTCTGGTCAGGACCACACAGCATTTTAAAGAAATTAAAAATTGCTGCTAAAATTGAAAATTAAGATATTCCACGTTAAACGTCAGTGCTTTGGGGTTCTGTTGAAAATTAGGAAGGGGCATATCTCTGTATTCCTACTTGGCCATCTTTTATCAGATGCCCCTTCGTTAGGGGTCACACTGTCCAGTCCATCCCAGGGTCTGCTCCTCATGCTCCCCTCTTCTCTGTCACTTGCATTTGTGGGCATGTTACCCTAGTACTCAACTTCCCTGGTGGCACAGACAATAAAGCATCTCTCTACAATGCAGGAGACCCAGGTTTGAGCCCTGGGTTGGGAAGATCCCCTGGAGAAGGAAATGGCAACCCACTTCAGTACTATTGGCTGGAAAATCCCATGGACAGAGGAGCCCGGTAGGCTACAGTCTATGGGGTCGCAAGGAGTCGGACACAACTGAGCAATTTCACTTACCCTAGTATTCAGCCCACTGTGTCCATCTCTGCAGGAACTGAGTCATAATCAACAAACTTATGGACAATTAAAATTCCTAAATGTGACTGCAATCTGACCCAATATTAATTGTACCGCAAAGGAGCTACCAAAAGATGTGAGATTTTGTTCATATCGGTGGATCTTATTTTCCAGAATTGACTATGAAATCAGGCCCTCTGTGCTGGGATCATGTTCCATGTTCTAAGTATTTTAACTGCCACAACCATCACCTGCATGAGGTAGCTACCAATAGCCCCCTTTCATCATGGAGAAACAGGCACATAGAGGTGAAGCAACTTGCTCTGTGTCCAGGGAATGGCAGGACTGGGATGGAAGCCATAGGCAGTCCTACTCCAGAGAGTAGCTTCCCACCTAACCCCCCGCCCTGCCCCTCGCCACCTCTTGTCATTGGTGAGAGGCCTGCCAGTCATCGTTGCCTCAAGAAGGGAGCAAGTGAGATCATGTGTGGTAGATTGCATCCTGCTCAATAAATGTTAGTTGTTACTAGTAATTAACCTGCAAGTCAGGAGTCAAGCCATCAGCCTGTGGTGGAGGGTGCCAGTTTGTCAATCTCTCTCCAGCGATGACTCTAGTGGCCTCTAGATGGGGAGGGGTTGTCACTAGCACTGATTCTTGACATTCCAACAGGATGTGAACAAAGAATCACTTAGACAACACAGCAGGGTGGTAGCTGAGGTGTGGGGCCAGTTTTCAAAGGCACAGACTAGTTTATTTCAACACTCCCTCCTCTCACCGTGGAGTTAAACCCACCCATGGCCTCTGCTCCTGTTGGGAGGTCCAGGCTTACTCCGTACTAGGGAGAACCAAAGGGCCTGTCACCCTCTCCCTGGGCAGTTTCTGAGACATTCGTGTACAAGGCATGCAGTTTGTAGACTGCACGCAGATGCTGACTAAAGGAGTAAGCAGGCATACAAAGGTGCTGTGAGTCCCTCTGGTTCGTCAACCCAGTTGGTCTTCCTAGACACACATCATTTTCAGCTCATATGGGGGCACCATGTAGGCTAGAGGGGCCCTGGTTTTGTAACCTAAAAAGACAGGTGGCAGACTCCTTTGCGGCCCAGGAGCTCAACCTCTATCTCCAGCTCCCAATTCTCCTCTTTGGGCCCCTGAGTCCCCTCCCTGGCAGGCTCATCCCTTGCATGGCTCCCCATCTCCTGCCCTCCCCCATCTAATCATAGACAAGGTGATCCAGGGCCAACTCCCAAGGTCCAAGATCAGAACCCCATTTCCTTCACCTCTGGCCTCTGTTCCTGGGTTCCTTTTTGGGTAACCTCCTAGGACTTCTGCTTATACCTTCCAGTTCCCCAGCCCCAAGACTGGAGAATTCTCTTAAATCTGAAGCTTAGTCACAGATTCCTGGCTGTGGACAACCTGTCTGACCAGGCTTCCAGATGTGGCTCCATTGATATTGCCTGCACCCCACACACCTGTGAGGCTACCCTCTGCTCACGTCTACATGATTCACAGTCTGCTTCCACCAGAGCTCGGGACTCCCCTTGACAGTGACACTGGACCTCATCTGCCTGGCTGAGCATGGGGGATCAGGTTGGGTCAAAGGATCACTTCCCGCAGCACGCGTACCACCCCAGCAGTGAAGTTGTGCTGGTTAAGACCCTCCCTGCAGGACTGATCTGTGAGTAAACAAAGAGCCACGTTCAGACAAGTCCAGAGTGATGATCCAGCAGAGAAATAGTTCTTTACCTGCGTCTTCCCAGTGCCCTGAGGGATCCACACATGGCACCAGCTCACAGGAAGTGCTCAGTAAATAGTTACTGAACCATTTTGGCTGCAGATACTGTAGCCATTCTTACCTGGAAGATGATTCAGAATTTCTGTGGGTGGGTGTGGTGGTGGTTGGAGGGATGTAGGAATTCTCCCCTCCTCCTACTGAGAATCACAAATACCCCTATGTCCCCTTAGAGGCATGTCCTCTTGGAATCACTGCACTAGCGTTTCCTTGGTGACTTTAGCACCAAGGTGACAAGCTCTAGACAGGAGAAGGGGTAGATTCCTCTGTTTTCAACTTGCTGCTTTCTCCAGTACTATATGCTTTTATTCCTCTCAGGTTGGTTCCTTGCCTTTGGTCAGCAGATGGTTTTGGAGGACTGAGGTGTTTGTACCTTAAATTTGCCACAAGCTTGGGCTGGTTCTTAAGCACTCAACATTGAGCTGAATTGGGTTAGAGATTCAGCATCCCTCATCTTCCTTACCTCAGACCCAAGCTGGCCTAGGAACTGAAGGGCAGTGGTCTTCAGAAGGGTGCCCTATTCCACTCTGCCAGAGGCTTGCGGAAACCCTCCTGAGATGTAATGACCTCAGTCTCCAGCTAAGGAGTGCCCAGTGCCAGCCAGTGGGACAGGAAGTCAAGCTTGGGATGTCAGGGGTGTTGGCTCTAACACCTTCTAGGCTCTCTCCTTACCCACAGGGGTAGACAGAATCAGGACACGTTATCCCTGTTAATGCTCTGGTCTGGGAAGTGACAGGGCACGTAAGAGGTTCAACCCAGAAGAGAAGCCAGAAATCCTACTGCCCGGCGGNCAATGAAGGTTGACTCTCTTCCTCTCTCCCTGTTGCCTGTCTGTGTGTATTTATTGACAACGTCATCACAGATGTTAACTAGCAGTTAGTGGTGGGATTGTGTGTGTGTGTGTGTGTGTGTTGGGACACACTGGGGTGAGGGGCTGCCGTAGTGTCTCCATTCAGGGGGATATAATCCTGACAAGTAGAGAGCTATGAGAGTTGGCATTGACAGAAAGAACTCTGCTGGAACCAATCAGAATTGTTGGAACCAATTTTTGTAGCTTCTCAAGAATTACATTGGTTGGAGTGTGCTAGGTTTAAATGGATGAATACCCACTGGAAATCAGAACTGGGCCAGACGTTATGTACGCCAACATGTCTCCCAGCCATGGAGTTTGATCTTCACACAAATCGAAATGGAGCCAGGGAAAATCTACACACATTATCTGTTGTTAAATACCAAGTTTAAATTGCATTTACCTTTAAAAATGATTTAAATATGACTGAGAGACAGGATGGCATCAACACTCTGGAGCCAGACTGTCTGTGTTCAAATCCGGATCCAGCATTTTGACCTTGGGCAAATTACCTAACCTTGGTGTCTCAGCATTTACATCTATAAAATGAGGTTAGCAACGTTTCTTTCTTCACTGTTGTTGTGAGGATTGCATGAGTCGATATATGAGAAATGTTTAGGACAGTACATAGTAAGCACTCAATAAATGTGACCTATATTCTAATGATGAAGGTTATGATTAAAGAGAAAAAGAATTTAGTATAGAACCTGTAAATAAATTTCAGAAACAAGAGAAAGGATATAGCTGGCTGAAGATTCAGAGGTCAAATATATCTTCAGAAATAATGTACTGCAGGCCCTAAAAGAAAATTTCAGGAAGCTCTTCAGTATCTTCAGCAGGGTAAAAGAAGTTGTGGTCTTTACAAAACAGGACAGAAACCCACAACGAGAGATAACAAAA
This sequence comes from Neotragus moschatus, assembly GCA_006410615.1. Taxonomy (NCBI): domain Eukaryota; kingdom Metazoa; phylum Chordata; class Mammalia; order Artiodactyla; family Bovidae; genus Neotragus; species Neotragus moschatus. The sequence goes on along the minus strand of SJYA01001558.1, from coordinate 106,982 downwards.
TTTTAAAATGTATGTTGAGCCAATGAGCAGAACTGATGACCTAGAAGATGAAAGCAGGAATTTGTGAAGAAAAAGCTTGAGGAATTCTTCCAGAACACAGAGGAAAATAGAAAAAAAAATCATGTGGGAGAATGTGATGGCTGTAGAGAACAGAAATTTGAGACATGACCTATAAACAATTGGTTGTGAAGCAGAGAACAGAACCAATGGGACAGAATACTTCACTATGAAGTAAAAGAATATTTTATGACTGCCAGAAAAAGAGACCTCCATGTTGATTAAAACAATTTGTTCCTTCTATACCAAATCAATGATAAGAGACTCACGATTAGGCACACACCAGCAAAGTGTTCAAAGCATCCAGGATGAGGAGGTATGCTTAAAATTAGACTGGCTATACACATCACAAGCATGACAGTTTGTCAATGATGTTATTATCTATCCAGAAAATTAAATTCTGTTCATACAGAAGTCGCAGAAAAGTTTTTCCAGAATTTATAACCAAGCTTAGCACCATGATCATCTTTTAAACTACTTTGCAAAAATAACAATTTCTTATTTTCCAGCAATAAGCAGTTTACCGGAGTGCTTGCCTGTCCTGGAGTGGGTGGCTAGGAGGCTGAGTGACATCTTTCAGTCTCACAGGACTATAGAACAAGGCCTGGATTCCAGAACCACCAAAAGGAAGTCTGACGAACACACCTCCCTTTAGGTTGAGACCTCAAAGGGGTGTCTGTACCCTAGGAGTAAGGTTGAGCCAGGCATAAATAGGCTTTCAGGGGGATTGCAACTGAGCCTTAAGTATTCAGTTTCTGAAATTGGGTCAGGGTAATCCCAGGTTACTAGTGCTTCTCTGGCATAAGGTGAAAGGAAACTCATTCTAGGGAAAGAGATAACTAAAGGTTTAATTCACCAAAAAGATGTAACAATGCTAAATATGTATGCCTCTAATTTTATAACATATTTTTAGTGGGATAATAATAAAAATACTAAATGTACATCCAATATTGTACAATGCAGATAGCTGTGCCTAGAGAAAATCTATATGTAAATATATATAAATAACATATAATGTACATAATTACACAGATATTTATAACATAATTTCCCTGGTGTCTCGGATGGTAAAGAATTTGCCTATAATGTAGGAGACCTGGGTTTGATCCCTGGGTTGGGAAGATCCCCTGGAGAAGGGACTGGCTACCTACTCCAGTATTCTTGCCTGGAGAATCCCATGGACAGAGGAGCCTGGTGAGCTATAGTCCATGGAGTCACAAAAAGTCAGATATGACTGAGGAACTAACACTTTCATTATATTTATGTAAATTTATGTATTTAACATAAATAAATATATGAACCAATATAGAATAAATACTTATTAATATAAAATTAAATAATATAGCAATACAATTATATATGTATATGTAAACAAGAATAATGTGGGAGAAGGTATTGTCAATATTTATAAAAACTATAGTAAGTAAGATTTTGTGGAATTGACTCAGAAAGAACAAATGTATTAACGGATATGAAACCTTGATTATGTCAAACGGGGCATTGTATAGCAGTAAGAAAAGGAGATTTTTTTAAATGAATATTCAAGGATATTGGAATACCCATTAGGAAAAAGATGAAAATTAATTTCAGCCTCACACATACACAAAAATAAAATTTAGGAAAACTGTCATTTTGAAAAAAGACATAACAATAAAAAAACAGTATAAAACAATGTCTTCATGACCTCAGGATAAGAAATGACTTCTTAAAAAAAAAAAAAAAGAAATGACTCCTTAAACAGAACATAAATACTAACCATAAAGGAAAATTTTCATGTATATAAATACATTAAAACAAAAACTTTTGTTCATCAAAAATGACACTAAGAAAAAAATCAATAGAGGGAGAATATGCAACACATATGACGAACAAAGGGCTTATATTGCTTTGAATAGATGTAGGATATAAAACAGTACATATAAAGATTCAGGGTTTATAGGATCTTAGGGTATGTATAGCTTCAACTTTGGTAGATAATGATAACTGGTATCATTTAATACAATATTATCTAAAATTCTTAAGAGATATGTTTAGATAGAATAAGTTATCTAAAATAAGTGCTAACAGTGATCTAAAATAAGTACCCCAAAAAACAATAGCTGGAGTAAATATTACTAGGAAGAGGGCTACATTGTAAACCCAGGTTAGTTAGAAATCCTGAGATTAGGGGGGAAGCAACTAGAAAAGACCTGATAGGCAATGAAGAGGAGATGATAGTGGCAGAGAATGAGATAAGAATGAAGAAATAGTACAGTGTAAGGGAAATAAGGATTAAAAAGGAGTAAAGAGAAAATAGCAGATGTAGAAAACAAAGGAGATCCAACATAGGCAGAACTGATTTCCCTGCAAAAGAAAATCTAATTTATTCTCTATACCAAACAGGTGGTTTCTAATGAAATTAAATATACCCTTACATATGGCACAGCAATTCTATTCACTCCTAGGTATTTACCAGAATAAATGAAAACATACACCCACATAAAAGCCTGTGTATGAATGCTCATAACAGATATAGGGGCTTGACAAAATAATCTTATACTTCATTCAAAGAATAGATTTAAAGATAATAAGGTTTTCAAAGTGATAATGGAAGAACTTTAACCATTAGCATTTTAAACATATTTTAAAACTACATTTTTCTGAAACAGTATGATACTGTTTTAGGAATAGGTCAGTAGATTACTAGAACAAAATAGACAATCTAATCACACTAGGACCACAGCCTTGTCTAACTCAGTGAAACTAAGTCATGTCCTGTGGNTGCTTGGTCTTTGTGCAGTACGCATGTCTGTGAGCTCCACCTAGAAAGAGGTGGCATTTTACTGCTGCATCACGGCTGTGTCCATTGGGTCAGTCATGAGAGGAGAGAATATAGTGTGTCTACTGCTACGGCGCTGAGCCAGCCAGAAGAGAGGCTGTGTTGTGTAATGCTATGGTATGCTGCTATGGTTGCTAGGCCAGCCAGAAGAGAATAAATGTGTCTGCAGTTCCTATGGCTCCTCAGATCTCCTTCCAGTCTCTTAGCCTGCACCTTTCCTACTCTGGGTTCAGCGAACAGTGTGGACAGTGTGAACAGTGAGACAACTGGCATCAAGAACAGGATCAGTGACACATTCTTCCATTAATGAATCCAACACATGCCTTGTGGTGGAATGCGGGTCTCAGGGCATGCGTGTGTGCTCAGCTGTGTCTGACTGTTTGCAACCCTATGGCCTACAGGCCTACAGGAGCCTACCAGGCTCCTCGGTCCATGGGATTTTCCAGGCAAGAATACCAGAGTGGGTTGCCATTTCCTCCTCCAGGGTATCTTCCCAACCCAGGGATCAAACCAAGGTCTCCTGTATCTCCTGCATTGCAGGAGGATTCTTTACTGCTTGAGCCATTGGGGAACCCCCACAGATTTCAGGGATCCAGGTCATAGTCATATATCTAGAAAGTAAGGGCAAGAAAATGTAAAGACCCCTTTGGGAGTAGTTACTAAAGTTGCATATTTGATTGTCTTAGTAGCAAAATGTCAGCTTTATGTTTATGGCATACTGAAATCTCTAGTAAGGGCCAATGAATCTCCATGCCAAAACTTTCATATACACATTGGTGGGGAGAAAGGAAGAGTAGAAGAAAGGAAAAGAGGAGTTTTGATGTAAGTCGAAGTCAAGGAAACAACTGGGGCACAGTGGTAGAATTAGTAAAGGATTAAAAGTTCCCTGCATTACTTCTTTTTACCTCTCACTATTTCTTTAGATTCTTCCTTTTGGGACCTCTTGGCTTTTGGTCCTCTTCCTTTAGAGCAGGTGGCTTAATTAAAGACTGTCTGCTCTGGGACAGGCCTTGGCTGGTTCTGTTTTAGAAGTTAGAAAAAAACACTGCTACTTGGGTTAAGACTAAGTTTGGTCCAGGACTAATTTTGGCCCTGTATTTAGTCTGGGCTTTGGACTAAGGGGTTCAAAATCTTTATTGTGTCTATGAATGGCCTGGCTGAGTTCACAAAGTTTAGAAAATCCATGTGCCATTGAGGGGGGCAAAATCCTCTCATAATATACTATATGTGTTTATTTTCTCAGAAACTTATGGAAAGGTGAGTAGCTGAACATCCATTTGGAGATTTGGTATTATGGGAATCTCTCTCACTTTCTATTGGGAAAGATTAACATTATATGACCAAAATAGTTTGCTGAGAGTTTTTGTTGTTGTTGTTGCTGCCAAAAATAGGATTATTTGACAGAAAGGATCAAGAAATGGATTCTCTTGAAGAAATATGACAGAGAGAAACCAGTCCTTGATNCTTTCTATTGGGAAAGATTAACATTATATGACCAAAATAGTTTGCTGAGAGTTTTTGTTGTTGTTGTTGCTGCCAAAAATAGGATTATTTGACAGAAAGGATCAAGAAATGGATTCTCTTGAAGAAATATGACAGAGAGAAACCAGTCCTTGATGACAGCACACTAGACAGTTGAATTGACTTAAATAACACACACAAGTGAATGCAAAGAGAAAAAAAAAAATACCTAAATCTGCATGAAGATACTTGAATCATGGGTATCTCAGGCTGTCATGCATGACTTTCTTTGGGAAGCTTATGGTCATGGCATATATGATGGAAAACAACCCCGGAAGCACAGAGAAGCTGATGATCACAGACTATAAAGGAGAGAGAAAAACTGATCTGCTTAGGTAAACAAAGTGTATGCAGAAGAGAAGGGAACATTCACAATAATTCTTATTCCTTTTGTCTCCTGCATCATCACGGTCTCTTTCTATACAGATGTTCTCCCAATGTTATACAAGCATGCCATAGGGTTGTCTCTCATTTTAAAACCATGAAATCTTCAAGTCACTCTTTATCACATTGGTATGTTCAGTTTCTTTAAAGCACTTGTTATCTGAATGTTCTTATGTATGTATTTGCTTATTATTTTCCTTCCTAATCTAGGAAATTAGCTCCATGAAGGGAGAGATCTTGTTTCTCTTGTTCACTGTTATTTCATCATGGTCCTAGAATAGTATTTGGTGCATAGCTAGGGCTCAATAAGTACTTCTTGACTGACTGCAAGAGGCTGAGTGGCATGAAAATATGGAATATAATTTCTAATGTAAAAATAGATTTTTCCAAAGGTGATTATAGATTCCAAGGACAGAGGCTAAACTGTAATCCTAGGAATAATAGGAAAGGCAATTAATTCCATAATCTAGTTGGTTATAGACCAAGGATGGCCAACACACGGCATACCACACTCTGTCACTTCCCCATTCTGATTCTAAGACAGACATCACTAACATACCACAGTTCATTTTCTTACATAGAGTGTCTACCTCCTCTCTGATTAATGAATCTATAGTTCAAGTGGACAGATGAGATTTTTTCCCTAGAAAACAGTGTTGGGGGAAAACCATATTAATACGGAAGGCCAAAGTCCTTCTATAAATAATGCTGCCTGATTATCAACTCTAGATTGCAAATAAGAAAAAGAAAGAGTTTCATGACTTTACCTTTACTTTTTCCCGTCCTAAACAAACCAAAGGACACCACAGTTCATTTACTACACATGCACTGATCAAGGGGAGCAGTTAGGCAGCGCAGCATTTAGCCAAGGGCAGATGCCAAAACCAAGTGAAGAAAACCTGCTTGGTGACTTCCAAAAGTGCTAGACAGAAATATGCCCCACTGGCTATGACTAGCAGCTGCAACTCACCTATTTGAAGAGCTGCTGGCTTCAGAGATGTGCTTGGATAGAATAGGGAGAATGAAAAGGAAGCATGGGTGAGATTCAGAACGGGGCAACTCTTTGCCAGTTTCTGAATGTTTTTATTGGGTTGGCAAAAAAGTTCCTTTGGTTTTTTAATGTAAAAATAAAAGACACATTTTTGTCAAGAACTTTATTGAACAACATATTTACCACTTTGTTCCACTACCTTCTGCCATTTTTCAGGCAGCTTCATAATTACATCTTCCCAAAACTTTTGACCTTTCTTAACAAAGAACTGTTCCAAGTGCCTATTACAGTCTTCCAGGAAATTGAAATTTTTTTCATTAAGAAATTTTGCAAAGACCGAAATAAAGGGACATCCAAAGGTGCAATGTCTGGTGAATATGTTGGATGAACCAGAATTTCCCAGTCAGAAGCATGTGCTCTTGCATTACCCTAATGGAAGATTATGCTTTTTATGTCTAATTCTGGATGCTTTGTGTCAAGTGCTGCTTTCAGTTGGTCTAATTGGGAGCAGTACTTGTTGGAATGAATCACTTGGCTTTCTGGAAGGAGCTCATATGATAGAGAACTCCCTTCCAATCCTACCATAAACACAGCATTGCCTTCTTTGGCTGAGGACTGGTCTCTGGGTGGTTGGTGGTGGTTCATTTCAGGTGCTCCACAATCTCCTCCATTCCACATTAGTGGACAGTATCTTCTTTTCATCACCCGTCACAATTTGTTTTAAAGAGGGGATGTTTTTGTTACACTTCAGTAGAGAATCACATGCAGAAATACAGTCAAGTAGCTTTTGTTTTACTTGTGTGGAACCCAAATATCAAAGCAATGAACATAACCAAACTGGTGCAAATGATTTTAAGCACTTGATTTGAATACTTTGAGTACATTGACTATTCCTGCATGGTTTGAGATTGATTGTTCTCAATCAATGTCTCAATTTGATCCCTATCAACCTCAACTGGTCTGAGGTTGACTATGGCGTATCATCCAGTGAGAAATCTCTAGCATGAAACTTCACAGACCACTTTTAACCTGTAAGACCAGTCATAGCACCTTCTCCTTACACTGCACAAATCTGTTTTTGCATTTAAGTTGTGTTTTTACCTTTTTTGAAATAGTAAAGCCAAATTTTTTTTTATTCTATCTTTACTATTAAGGTGGCCACACAAAAATTCACCAATATTTTTTTTTAAATGCATGCTGATCTCACTAANTGTAAAATGCAAAAATAACAGCATGTAACCAATGGACTTATCTGTAAATAAAACTGAGTTTTCCAAAAAAATAAATAAATAAATAAATAAAATATGCTATAAAAAAATAAATGCATGCTGATATGACAGCTTTCCCAATACAATCTAACAAAATTATTTCAAATGAGGTTAAGGACAACTAAGCACTACTAGGGCCATTTTACAGAAAAAACAAATGAACATTTTGGCCAACACAATATTTGGGGAAGGAGGCAAATGGGGTAGGGGTAGCAGCTGGGATATTGCCTTTCATTAAAGAGTGGGCACTAACACTTAAATGGTAAAGTGGGGCTTCCTGCAACAAGCAAGAGCCACCAAGTATTTAAAACTTACAATGGCCTGCATGGGAATCAATGTCAAGAAGCAGAGAGTCCCTCCCATTGTTCTGCTGCCTCCTCCACCGCATACCCAAAGCACTGCCCAAGAACATGCAACTGATACATGAGTACCTCCAGAACAGGACACTGCTTACGGCCAGTGGAGAACAGTCTTTGGCCAAGAGGCAGAATTCTGCCCAACAGAAGTGATCTGAAGGAACATCGCAGAAATCTTGTCAAGATAGTTAACATGTCAAGCAAACAAAGAAGCAAAACTATAGAGTAGAAGTAAACTCTCCATTTGCTTGAGTTCCCTGCTCTTGTCCCTGCTCTTGACCTCATAATACAGTGATGGGGCCCTTAGATGAACTTCCAAGAGAGGTTAGGCAAATGGCTCAGTTAGACAGTGCTGAGATTCTGCTCTCTCGCTCTAATAGGTCTCTCTGTGGATGAATCATCTGAGGCAGGACCACCAAGAGAATAGGTTGGCATGTCTCCTCTGGAGTGGCACTAGATTCATTAAACTGCTGCTGCTGAGTCACTTCAGTTGTGTTCGACTCTGTGCGACCCCATAGATGGCAGCCCACCAGGCTCACCAGTCCCTGGGACTCTCCAGGCAAGAACACTGGAGTGGGGTGCCATTTCCTTCTCCAATGCATGAAAGTGAAAAGTGAAAGGGAAGTCTCTCAGTCGTGTCCGACTCTTAGCGACTCCATGGACTGCAGCCCACCAGGCTCCTCCATCCATGGGATTTTCCAGGCAAGAGTACTGGAGTGGGGGTGCCATTGCCTTCTCCAAGATTCACTAGACAGGTGAAGGTAAAAATAGGGTGAGGTATGATGAAGGATGTGTTTGCTTAGGGAAATCTGTATAGGAAACGAATCGCACTTTGGGTAAGCCATGCACTAGGAATAACATCTGTGCATATCTTCTTGCCGGGATCATTTCCCTTTTGTCCTCGGCCTTCACCTACTGCACCTTCTTCTCCTCGTCTCATTCCTCAGTGTCCTTTACTATTGCCCTTTATTCATTCTTCAAGAAGCCATTTTCTGTTCCCAAGTCACCCTACATCATCTTTTTCTACATCCAAACTCCTTGGACTATGTTGTCTACACTGACCATCTCTTTTTAATATCCAGATTTTCAGACACTCTGCAAAGCAATATCATCACTGCATTTAGTCCTCTCAACAATCCAATGATACCCCAGTGAGCTAGCTATTATTTACCTCATGTTAGGAAGCTCAGAGTTGTTGAGCTTTCTCATGGTCCAAACAACAAAGTAATAATAGTTGGCGTTCAAACCTAGGAGTGTTTACTGTTAACCTCTATTCTTGTGTTTTCTAAAGTATGTCATTTAGAAAATAAGTATCCAGTGACATTTAAATAGGGATGCTACAAAGGCATTTGACAATTTTGTGCTTTGAAAATAAACATTATGTACTGTGCCTTGTTATCATGAAAAAAAAATCTGCCTCTAAAAATGGCAGATTACACTAGTAGTATTTCCTGGTGGGGGTGCTATTGATCTGGAGTTAGAGAATGTATAGTGGCCAGTGGGGTCCTTAGTATGCAACTAAGAGTGCTCCCCTAAGTCCAGGTCTTCCCTGGGGATATGAATGCTACTGCCTCCAGTAGAGGATAACTGATCCTAGGCTATAATTACCAAGAAGGCAGGGTCTGTGTCTTTTTACTCATCATTGCGTCCCTAGCATTTGGCTCATTGCAGGACTTTAGTAGACATCAGAAAGTGGGCTAATACATGAATCTGTGGTGAATAATAGATGAGCAGCATTTAGCCATGATGTTGGATGTTATCTAATCTGATCTCACTGGATATCTGGTTTAAATAACCTGAGTATGCCTATGATATTCTTTGATGTTTGTTATATATGCTATATATGAATCAAATCTTAAATTGTTTCTTGCAGCAATTAAATCATATGACTACTTTAATCTAAGTGTTGACATTTTCTGTCATGTGAGTTTTTGTTGTGGGCCCATCCATATACCTTAAAGTACAACACTTTCATTTTAGCTATTTTTTATTTTTTAACTATGAAAGTATGACACATTTATAGGAGACTTGGAAAACACAGAACAAAGTTACATACAGTTCTACTATGTTGTTGTTCAGTTGCTAAATCTTGTCTAACTCTTTGCAACCCATGGACTGCAGCATGCCAGGCTCACCTGTCTTTGACTCTCTCCTGGAGTTTTCTCAAATTCATGTCCATTGATTGGCAATGCTAATTTAACCATCTCATCCTCTGCAACCCACTTCTTTTGCCTTCAATCTTTCCCAGCACCAGGGTCTTTTCCAATAAGTCAGCTATTCTCATCAGCTGGCCAAAATATTGGAGCTTCAACAACAGTTCTTCCAATGAATATTCAGGGTTGGTTTCCTTTAGGATTGACTGCTATGATCTCCTTGAAGTCCAAAGGACTCTCAAGTTCTACTATATATTACAATTATTTTTTAAGTAGACAAATTAAGATTTTTTAGTTGGAATTTTAATACCAAACTCTCAAAAATTAATAGAATAAATAGACATAAAGAAGATACAGTAGACCTGAAAAGCACTATGGACCAATTCAACATAATTAAGATTTATTTGTTTTCATACAACAGCAGGATACAAATTCTATTCAAGTTCCTATAGAATATAAACCTGGAGACACTGGAATATATCCAGGGACATAAAGTGAGATTTATTTATTTTCATACAACAGCAGGATACAAATTCTATTCAAGTTCCTATAGACTATAAACCTGGAGACACTGGAATATATCCAGGGACATAAAGTTAGATCCAAAAATTTCATGGTCTACTGAAATCAAAAGAATTTGTTCTCTTATCACTGTGGAATTATGTTAGAAATCAATATCAAAAGATAATTGGAAATATCCCACATATTTTCAAGTGCAATGTGACATTTGCCAAAAGAGAGCTTTGATTTAGCCACTGAAAGTCTCAATAAAGTTAAGACTGAATAAATCGCAGAGAGTGATTGCAGAGAAGAAAGTAATTAAATGAGAAATTAATATCAAGGATACTTAAAACAATCATATATTTGAAAGTTAAATGCCCACTTTTAAATGATGGGTATATCTAAGAAGCCATAGCAAGGAGAATTAGAAAATATTTATAACAAAACAAAAATGAAAAGTGTATTTATAAGAATTTGTTGCATATAGCTGAAGCTGCTCAATACAACTAAAGACAAAGTGGAATCATGACTAAGGTATGAAAACAAATAATGTACACTAACATAAATTTTTGTGAAATTTGAGCAAAATCTTACTTTAGTTAATGATACTGTAGCACATATTAATTTCCTGGGTTTGTTGTTGTTGTTGCTTATCCTTTATTTCCTGCTTTGTTTTCCAGGTTTCCTGCTTTGCTTTCTTACAATGTAATATTTCTGTATAGACTCAGAATTAGACTAGAAGTTTCAAGACTCATTCAAAAAAATTTTTTTTAAAAATCACTACGACAATAAGTGTTTGAGATTTTTTTAAAATTATACTAGATGCCAGAAAAAAGGGAACTATATCAAATTTTTGAGTGAATATGAATTAGAAATCTAGTATTCTGTTCTACTTAATCAAACAAGTGAAATAAAAATGTATACACAATGGAGTATTACTCAGCCATTAAAAAGAATACATTTGAATCAGTTCTAATAAGGTGAGTGAAACTGGAGCCTATTACCCAGAATGAAGTAAGCCAGAAAGAAAAACACCAATACAGTATACTAATGCACATATATGGAGTTTAGGAAGATGGTAACAATAACCCTGTATGCGAGACAGCAAAAGAGACACAGACGTATAGAACAGTCTTTTGGACTCTGTGGGAGAGGTGAGGGTGGGATGATTTGGGAGAATGGCACTGAAACATGTATAATATCATATATGAAACAAATCTCCAGTCCAGGTTCGATACATGATACTGGATGCTTGGGGCTGGTGCACTGAGACAACCCAGAGGGATGGTATGGAGAGGGAGAAGGGAGGGGGGGTTCAGGATGGGGAACACATGTATACCCGTGGTGAATTCATGTTGATATATGGCAAAACCTATACAATATTGTAAAGTAATTAACCTCCAATTAAAAAAATAAATTTATATTAAAAAGAAAATATAGTTTTTAGCTAAGCAAAAATTCATAAGTTTTTGAAAAAATATATGTACATATATATATGTGTATATATGTGTGTATATATGATAGGTATATATCAGACTTCCCTGTAGCTCAAACGTTAAAGAATCTGCCTGTGATGTAGGAGATCAGAGTTCAATCCCTGGGTCATGAAGATCTGGAGAAGGGAATGGCAATCCATTCCAGTATTATTGCCTGGAGAATTCCATGGACAGAGAAGCCTGGAGGGATACAGTCCGTGGGGTTGCAAAGAGTGGGACAGGACTGAACGATTAACAGTTCAGTTCAGTTCACTCACTCAGTCCTGTCCTACTCTTTGTGATCTCATGGACTGCAGCACACCAGGCCTCCCTGTCCATCACCAACTCCCGGAGTTTACCCAAACTCATATCCATTGACTCGGTGATGCTATCCAACCATCTCATCCTCTGTCATCCCCTTCTTCTGCCTGAGTCCTTCCCAGCATCATGGTCTTTTCCAATGAGTCAGCTCTTCACATCAGGTGGCCAAAGTATTGGAGTTTTAGCTTCAACATCAGTCCTTCCAATGAACACTCAGGACTGATCTCCTTTAGGATGGACTGGTTGGGTCGCCTTGCAGTCCAAGGGACTCTCAAGAGTCTTCTCCAATACCACAGTTCAAAACCATCAATTCCTCGACACTCAGCCCTCTTTATAGTCCAACTCTCACATACATACATGACTACTGGAAAAGCCACAGCTTTGACTATATAGAACTTTATTGGCAAAATAATGTCTCTGCTTTTTAATAGGTCGTGTAGGTTGTACTCATCTCACATGCTAGTAAAGTAATGCTCAAAATTCTCCAAGTCAGGCTTCATCAGTACATGAATCGTGAACATCCAGATGTTCAAGCTGGTTTTAGAAAAGGCAGAGGAACCAGAGACCAAATGGCCAACATCCACTGGATAATAGAAAAAGCAAGAGAGTTCCAGAAAAACATCTCTTTCTGCTTTATTGACTATACCAAAGCCTTTAACTGTGTGGATCACAATAAACTGTCAAAAATTCTGAAAGAGATGGGAATGCCAGACCATCTGACCTGCCTTTTGAGAAACCTGTATGCAGGTCGGGAAGCAACAGTAGGAACTAGACATGGAAAAATAGACTGTTTCCAAATAGGAAAAGGAGTATGTCAAGACTGCATATTGTCACCCTGCTTATTTAACTTATATGCAGAGTACATCATGAGAAATGCTGGGTAGGAAAAAGCACAAGTTGGAATCAAGATTTCCAGGAGAAATATCAATAACCTCAGATATGCATATGATACCACCCTTATGGCAGAAAGTGAAGAAGAACTAAAGAGCCTCTTGATGAAATTGAAAGAGGACAGTGAAAAAGTTGGCCTAAAGCTCAACATTCAGAAAACTAAGATCATGGCATCTGGTCCCATCACTTCATGGCAAATAGATGGGGAAACAGTGGAAACATGACTGATTTTATCTTTTTGGGCTCCCAAATCACTGCAGATGGTGACTGCAGCCCTGAAATTAAAAGATGCTTACTCCTTGGAAGGAAAGATATGAGCAACCTAGACAGCATATTAAAAAGCAGAGATATTACTTTGTCAGCAAAGGTCCATCTAGTCAACACTATAGTTTTTCCAGTAGTCATGTATGGATGTGAGTGTTGGACTATAAAGANTGACTGATTTTATCTTTTTGGGCTCCCAAATCACTGCAGATGGTGACTGCAGCCCTGAAATTAAAAGATGCTTACTCCTTGGAAGGAAAGATATGAGCAACCTAGACAGCATATTAAAAAGCAGAGATATTACTTTGTCAGCAAAGGTCCATCTAGTCAACACTATAGTTTTTCCAGTAGTCATGTATGGATGTGAGTGTTGGACTATAAAGAGGGCTGAGCACAGAAGAACTGATGCTTTTAACAGTGGTGTTGGAGAAGACTCTTGAGAGTCTCTTGAACTTCAAGGAGATCCAACCAGTCCATCCTAAGGGAAATCAGTCCTGGGTATTCATTGGAAGGACTGATATTAAAGCTGAAACTCCAGTATTTTGGCCACCTGATGCGAAGGGCTGACTCACTGTAAAAGACCCTGATGTTGGGAAAGATTGAAGGCAAGAGGAGAAGGGGATGCTGCAGTTCATGGGGTCACAAAGAGTCAGACATGACTGAGCAACTGTATTGAACTGAACTGAACGAGGTTGGTCATGACTTTCCCTCCAAGGAGTAAATGTCTTTTAATTTCATGGCTGCAATCACCATCTGCAGTGATTTGGGAGCCCCACAAAACAAAATCTGCCACTGTTTCCACTGTTTTCCCATCTATTTGCTATGAAGTGATGGGACCAGATGCCATGATCTTCATTTTNTGAAAGCATGTGAATGTATGCACTTCCACTTATTGCATCATTCTGCTTGGACACCCCCCCCATATTATATGTAATTATTCATATTGTAGGAATCGGGAAGGGGTTTTCCCTAGTGGTTCAGTTGGCAAAGAATCCACCTGCAATGCAGGAGACCCAGGTTCAATCCCTTGGAGGGGAAGATTCCCTGGAGAAGGAAAATGGCAACCCACTCCAGTATTCTTTCCTGGAAAATTCCATGGACAGAGTAGCCTGGTGGGCTACTGTCCATGGGGTCACAAAGAGTCAGACATGACTTAGTGACTAAACCAGCACCATTTTGTGTTGTTAGGTTAATCGTGTTCCCATTATGGCTTGCAATTGTAATTAGCCATTTATTTTTTGTCTGGCCATTGATTATGAAAACTGATAACCATCTTTTACTTTTTGATTATGTAATTATTACTCATTTAATACCATTGTATCATGATTGGTCAGCAGAAAAATAATGGAATTCTATATCACCAAAACTAATAGAATTTAATATAAAGTTAATAGAAAATAGAAATTTAATTTAATAGAAAAACCTGTAATCACTTTTTAAAATCCAGATGCATTTCAGAAGTATCTTGGAATTTTTGAAAAATTTGTTTCTCCAAAGCTCCAGATATATTTCTAATGATCAGCCATGTTTATTTATCTTTTTATTTTTTATTCATTTATTTATTTTTTTACTTTACAATACTGTATTGGTTTTGCCATACATTGACATGAATCTGCCACAGGAGTACATGAGTTCCCAACTCTGAACCCTCCTCCCACCACCCTCCCCATATCATCTCTCTGGGTCATCCCAATGCACCGGCCCCAAGCATCCTGTATCCTGTATCAAACCTAGACTGGCGATTCATTTCTTACGTGATAGTATACATGTTTCAGTGCTGTTCTCC